>JANAVB010010193.1:3394424-3624424 GCA_029216955.1 Iris pallida | reverse complement strand
AAAAAAATTATTTCTTTAATTTTTTTTTCTTCTTTTGCTGGAACGTTTTCAATGTTTGCAAGGGATAGTGAAGAATAAAGTGTTGTTGAGAGGAGAATATGTAAAATTATTCCTCTCCAGCTTAACTTTTAAATAAGGAACGATGAAATCAACATACGTCGATTACCGAATCCACAGACTATAAAGCATCATATTAATGTTGGAATGGAAATTGAGCGTGATTTAACATGAGCGTGATCCGTCGGTGGGTCCGCCCCCAAGGAGAACTGATACCTCCCTTCCCCGGGAACCCCCTTCCTTCTCCTGCGATTGCAACTGTTGTCGATGGCGGAACACCACCGCCAGGACCTCCGGCGTCGTTCTCGGTGGTGACGAGGCCGCAATGGAACGTAGGAACTCCTCCAGTACCATCCCCGGCTGCCTCGGGACCTTAATCGGTACCGCCGCCGTATGTCGGGTCGCCTTCAGCACCTTCCTCGGTAGCCTTGGGGCCGCAATTGGCGCAACAACCCTACGCGGGACCACCGACACCGTTCACTCTGCAGACAGCAGGTCCGCCTACGCTGCCGTTTGAGAACCCGATGTGGCAGGCGCAGTCCCAACCAGTAAGTTCGTCTTTCCATCATTGCACACAGCATTTCTGTTTTAAATATTGCAAGTTTAAAAAATTAGAAGTTCTGTAGAATCGCCGTAAAACAAAACCCTGGGTTTCTTTTACTTCTACCGCCTCCGATACTTACGCAGCCTCCTATGGTGAACCCGACATTGTAGGCACTGAATGAACCTAATGCCTTAGGTTAACTTATCCCCTGCTTGCATATGTATTTCTTTTCACTGCTTGCATGTGATTATTAGACATGAAAAAGCTCTCATGATAAGCTACGAGTTCAGTTCAGACTTCAAACTTCAAAGAGAAGGGCAATAACATGACATCCAAGCCTTCTTGAACCTCTAAACCTGGAATCACCATGATCAGTTTCACAACTTCTCAATCGCGTCTTCGATTATAACGAGCCATCAACAAGTTGACCAGATGCAATACTAAGTACTCTTATAAGGAGGAGGGGGAGATTAAAGCATGCGATTTAGAACAAAACGTGTGTTAATTGATATCAAATTAGTTTGATAGTAAGAGTTGTCGTTAAAGTTCTTCCATTTTATTCCTTTGACCGATATTGTCTTCTAGAGATGTGTAGGCAATGCCATAGTTTGAAGAAAATCTTTCTTTCTTCTTCTTTGTTATAGTTATTTGAACGTCCAACGTTTTTTTCTTTCTTAATTTTAAGTTGGTTTCACTCCGCAGTACATTTCTAAGAAATGTGCTTAAAATGTGTGTTAGAAGTTGAAAGATTTTTTTTGTTCAAATTGTTGGAATGGAAATTGAGCGTGATTTAACATGGGTCACTAATTAGGGGTGAGCATTATTCTTTTTTGGACCGAAGATCGAACAGAACTGAACCGAATAAAACATTCAGTCTGATTTAAAAACAATTTGGTTCGTTTTCGGTTTTGAAAATACTAAATTTTCTTATTTGTTTTCACGGTTGTGGGGTTTTATCCTAGGGCTGACTGTGCCAAGATAAAGAGTGGTTGGGATTTAATCTTGGTGAATCAACGGTTGTGGTGTTTTATGGGGAATCCAAAGAGTGGGATTTGCACTCATAATGGTTGTGGATGAGCATTATTGAGAGCGGGGTTTTATGGGGAATGAGCATTATTGAGAGTGGGATTTTATGGGGAATCCAAAGAGTGGAGTTTGCACTCATAATGGTTGTGGATGAGCATTATTGAGAGTGGGGTTTTATGGGGAATCCAAAGAAAATTCACATCCAGCAGTGGTTGGGATTTAATATTTTGATGGGGGCCTCATAATTATTATTGTTCGTTTAAAATTTGGGGTCCAAGATTTGAGCGGGAATACCTTAAATGAACCGTGCCCTATGGGCACGGGTTATGACTAGTATATATATATATATATATATATATATATATATATATATATATATATATATATATATATATAAAATATATATATATATATCGTATATAACTATTATAAACTATTTACTTCGCCATAATAGTAAAATACCAATACAATTATTTTATACATATACCATATACATCTACATAGTCGATTTTGGGCGTACGATATGTCTACATGGGTTGGGACTGGCTTGGGTCAAGTCCATGCCAGAATAGTACATCGGGTCTCCTAAGAGTCAATAATCTAATAATAAATAATTAAAAAAATATTTAAAGGGGTCATGTCACAGCTTGGGCTGGCTTTCTGTCAGCCCCTGTTTTCCAAAAATTTAGTTAATTAAGTGTATAGATATTTCAATCCTCGATTGTTCGAATAATGATTTGCTTTCGTTCTTGATTGTGGCATGTTTTTTCTTAGATCAATTTAATATATGTACAACAAAGTCGATCTGTTCTTGACCGGGATGGCGGTGGTGCCGAGGAGCCAGAGCGTGGGAGTTGGCACTAAGCGTCCGCCGTTGATGATGATGATCGGGAGGATCGAAGAGGAAGATCTGAATGATATCGGTGGAAGTAATCGACGTGACGTCATGTATCCGAGGAGCAGGAGTGTTGCGGTGGTTTCGAAAGGGAAGCTTTCTGACATGGCTTGATCGACTTGATGATATTGGCAAAAAAAATATTTCTTCAATTTTTTTTCTTCTTTTGCTGGAACGTTTTCAATGTTTGCAAGGGATAGTGAAGAATAAAGTGTTGTTGAGAGGAGAATATGTAAAATTATTCCTCTCCAGCTTAACTGTAAAATAAGGAACGAGGAAATCAACATACGTCGATTACCGAATCCACATGAAGTCGTCGGCGTAGGTTTGTGCTTCCGTCCCTTTCTTTTATTTTTCTTTGCGTGCGTGTTTGTTCCTGTTATGTATTAATGACTATACTCTGAATCTGTTGTGTATTAATTAGTAGTATACTCTGAATTGTGTATAGATATTTCAATCCTCCATTGTTCGAATAATGATTTTCTTTCGTTCTTGATTGTGGCATGTTTTTTCTTAGATCAATTTAATATATGTACATCAAAGTCGATCTGTTCTTGACCGGGATGGCGGTGGTGCCGAGGAGCTAGAGCGTGGGAGTCGGCACTAAGCGTCCGCCGTTGATGATGATGATCGGGAGGATCGAAGAGGAAGATCTGAATGATATCGGTGGAAGTAATCGACGTGACGTCATGTATCCGAGGAGCAGGAGTGTTACGGTGGTTTCGAAAGGGAAGCTTTCTGACATGGCTTGATCGACTTGATGATATTGGCAAAAAAAAAATTATTTCTTCAATTTTTTTTTCTTCTTTTGCTGGAACGTTTTCAATGTTTGCAAGGGATAGTGAAGAATAAAGTGTTGTTGAGAGGAGAATATGTAAAATTATTCCTCTCCAGCTTAACTGTAAAATAAGGAACGATGAAATCAACATACGTCGATTACCGAATCCACAGACTATAAAGCATCATAATAATGTTGGAATAAACGAGCTTATCCGTGCCGCTTCACAGGGGCGCCTCGGCCCTCTCAACGCTGCCATACAGCGTGACCCGGTGGACGCGACCGGGACGACGGTGGTGCCGAGGAGCCAGAGCGTGGGAGTCGGCACTAAGCGTCCGCCGATGATGATGATGATCGGGAGGATCGAAGAGGAAGATCCGAATGATATCGGTGGAAGTAATCGACGTGACGTCATGTATCCGAGGAGCAGGAGTGTTGCGGTGGTTTCGAAAGGGAAGCTTTCTGACATGGCTTGATCGACTTGATGATATTGGCAAAAAAAATTATTTCTTCAATTTTTTTTCTTCTTTTGCTGGAACGTTTTCAATGTTTGCAAGGGATAGTGAAGAATAAAGGGTTGTTGAGAGGAGAATATGTAAAATTATTCCTCTCCAGCTTAACTTTTAAATAAGGAACGATGAAATCAACATACGTCGATTACCGAATCCACAGACTATAAAGCATCATATTAATGTTGGAATGGAAATTGAGCGTGATTTAACATGAGCGTGATCCGTCGGTGGGTCCGCCCCCAAGGAGAACTGATACCTCCCTTCCCCGGGAACCCCCTTCCTTCTCCTGCGATTGCAACTGTTGTCGATGGCGGAACACCACCGCCAGGACCTCCGGCGTCATTCTCGGTGGTGACGAGGCCGCAATGGAACGTAGAAACTCCTCCAGTACCATCCCCGGCTGCCTCGGGACCTTAATCGGTACCGCCGCCGTATGTCGGGTCGCCTTCAGCACCTTCCTCGGTAGCCTTGGGGCCGCAATTGGCGCAGCAACCCTACGCGGGACCACCGACACCGTCACTCTGCAGACAGCAGGTCCGCCTACGCTGCCGTTTGAGAACCCGATGTGGCAAGGCGCAGTCCCAACCAGTAAGTTCGTCTTTCCATCATTGCACACAACATTTCTGTTTTAAATATTGCAAGTTTAAAAAATTAGAAGTTCTGTAGAATCGCAGTAAAACAAAACCCTGGGTTTCTTTTACTTCTACCGCCTCCGATACTTACGCAGCCTCCTATGGTGAACCCGACATTGTAGGCACTGAATGAACCTAATGCCTTAGGTTAACTTATCCCCTGCTTGCATATGTATTTCTTTTCACTGCTTGCATGTGATTATTAGACATGAAAAAGCTCTCACGATAAGCTACGAGTTCAGTTCAGACTTCAAACTTCAAAGAGAAGGGCAATAACATGACATCCAAGCCTTCTTGAACCTCTAAACCTGGAATCACCATGATCAGTTTCACAACTTCTCAATCGCGTCTTCGATTATAACGAGCCATCAACAAGTTGACCAGATGCAATACTAAGTACTCTTATAAGGAGGAGGGGGAGATTAAAGCATGCGATTTAGAACAAAACGTGTGTTAATTGATATCAAATTAGTATGATAGTAAGAGTTGTCGTTAAAGTTCTTCCATTTTATTCCTTTGACCGATATTGTCTTCTAGAGATGTGTAGGCAATGCCATAGTTTGAAGAAAATCTTTCTTTCTTCTTCTTTGTTATAGTTAGTTGAACGTCCAACGTTTTTTTCTTTCTTAATTTTAAGTTGGTTTCACTCCGCAGTACATTTCTAAGAAATGTGCTTAAAATGTGTGTTAGAAGTTGAAAGATTTTTTTTGTTCAAATTGTTGGAATGGAAATTGAGCGTGATTTAACATGGGTCACTAATTAGGGGTGAGCATTATTCTTTTTTGGACCGAAGATCGAACAGAACTGAACCGAATAAAATATTCAGTCTGATTTAAAAACAATTTGGTTCGTTTTCGGTTTTGAAAATACTAAATTTTCTTATTTGTTTTCACGGTTGTGGGGTTTTATCCTAGGGCTGACTGTGCCAAGATAAAGAGTGGTTGGGATTTAATCTTGGTGAATCAACGGTTGTGGGATTTTATGGGGAATCCAAAGAGTGGGGTTTGCACTCATAATGGTTGTGGATGAGCATTATTGAGAGCGGGGTTTTATGGGGAATGAGCATTATTGAGAGTGGGATTTTATGGGGAATCCAAAGAGTGGGGTTTGCACTCATAATGGTTATGGATGAGCATTATTGAGAGTGGGGTTTTATGGGGAATCCAAAGAAAATTCACATCCAGCAGTGGTTGGGATTTAATATTTTGATGGGGGCCTCATAATTATTATTGTTCGTTTAAAATTTGGGGTCCAAGATTTTGAGGGGGAATACCTTAAATGAACCGTGCCCTATGGGCACGGGTTATGACTAGTATATATATATACACACACACACAAACGTATATATTATATATATATATATATATATATATATATATATATATATATATAAATTTATATATATATATATATATATACGTGTGTGTGTATATACATATATATATATATATATATAGATATATATTATATATATATAATATATATATATATATATTATATATATATATATATATATATATATATATATATATATATATATATATATATATATATATATCTCTATATATATATAAATTTATATATATATATTTAAAAATATATATATATTTATATATATATATATATATATATATATATATATATATATATATATATATATATATATATATATATATATATATTAGCCGAGGTGGCTGAGGCCTTCATTGAAAACGAAAGAAAGGAGAAGGTGGAGAGGGAGATAGCCCTGCCTCCTACAGGTTTGGGGTTGTAACCCCTTGTGGCTTAGCCTAAAAGAACTAAGCAATAGAAAATACAACCTACTCTCCACTTCTTGCTGTTAGAGCAGAGAGAGCGTCGTGGGGTATTCGTCTCGTGCGTAATCTGAACGTATTTGACAAAGGCTTTGTGGAAGTTAGGAAGGGATGCCAGTGCGGCGTCCGTTTTCTTGACTCTCTCCCGAAAGGCCCGTTGGGATTCGAAAGCAAGAGGCTAGCAGGCTAAACTCTTTCACATCCTCACCTTCATGGAGGGAATCAACGATCTTAGCAAAGAAGGCCATCATCCTATTCTTGGTCTCTCTTTCCAAAATTGGGTGTTGCACATTTTTAGTAGCGGATGGAGGGGCAACCTTGCCCTCCCCGAAATAGCCATTACCGTCCAATGAAGTTTGAGGCTCGAAGCAATCTACGGGGATCTTTGCATCATCCTTTACCACATGATCTTCTTCTTCTACACCATCTGCATCTTCTTCTGCTTCTACTTCTTCAACTTCAATAGCTTCATTATCTACCGCCACAACTTCTTTCTCATCGGGCGAAGGAGCCGAGAGAGAATGGGAGATATAATGGTGTGCTACGTCTTTGTCTGACCTAATCCGCTTTGAGTTGCCTACTGACGGGTCCGATTGATCCTCTGCCACAACTGTTCTCTTCCCGTTGGTGCGTGAATCCGAGAGGATGAGCCAACTGGATCCTGTTCTCCACTACTGCCTCAATAGCTATCTGAGCACCGGCTATGCCTTCTTTGAGAGTAGTTGACTCCCTATCTGTTGCGCCGATCTCAGAGGCCTTAGCTGAGGAGTAAGCCTCCTGGTCGTCGTCGGGGAGGATGGCCTCCAGGGTGTCTTCACTATCCTCCGAAACATGGATGTCGAATTGGTTGGTAAGGTTTAAGCATGGTATCGGGAGGGGGTGGTGACTCTTCCCTGGGAACTGCTGTTCTGGGGTTGTTCACGTTTATGGGAGGTTTCGGCATTTGAATCGAAGCGATGGTGCGTCACGACCCGCACCCGGTGTAAGGCACGAGACGTGGGTACGTCCAGCCTACGCCGCAGTGTCGACGGTAGAACGCTGTCCTAGGTCACAATATCTAATACAATTTGAATATGCTCCGAAAGGAGAAACAATATAATAAGTAAACTCAATCACAACTAAGATGGAAAAGAAGATAGGATAATCTCAACAAAGAGTCACAATATGAATAATAATCTCGGTGTAAACCACACCATAATAATCTCAATACAATCACAAAGTCTCATAACCAGATAATAATATAAGTCTCATCTAACTCATGGCAAGTCCTCAGCGACTACTGGATCCTGCTGAGGGTCTAAGTCACCTGTGTCAACTAGGCCTGCTCCATAGTAAGTGTCGCAGCAATCCTCATCATCTGTAATATTTTCAACAGGTCCAGTCAGGACAGGAACGAATACATATCTCTCACACAGTTCATAACATGAAAGAAAATATGAAACAAGCTATAGAATAATATACATAAACTGCTGATAAAGAAATAGTAGAGAGATTGTAAAAAGAAGAACATGATAAAGTGGAAATAGATATACATGATATAGATAAGAAAACTGAGCTAACTACGTGATTCAGAGCACATGTTTGGTTATGTAAACAGGCTTAGGTTATACATAACTTAAATCTAGTTTGGAGTTATACATGAAATGGTGTAGATCACATAACCAAATAAATACTCCTCCTGCCCCAATCAGTACACAAGGATCTGTCCAGGTTATGTTATTGCACATGAAAGTAGTACGTCACATGGATAGCTAGTCCACATGTACACTGGTTATACATGAAGGCTCACATGATCATGAGTGTACATGAATGTCACATGAGTATACATGAATAAGTACAAATACAATGAGTAAATGATGCACATGATAAAGTACATGAGCACAATATACTCGATGTATCCGAGGGGATAATATCGCATGAAGAGATCCATATAGTACTAATTCGTGATAATATCGTGACAGCAACAAGTAAACTAGTCTATAACAAGTAAATATGTCCAAGCAAGAATGAAACAGTCAGATAATGTACTCGTCTGACAATCCGAGCTGCTGATGAGAATGTGTAACTGAACTTGAGTGATGTAAACCTATTTAAAGTAACCACAAGTCATAACATGGTCTAACATATCATAAGAAAGGGCTACAATGCAATTCTACATGCTTCTAAGTCCTTCTAGGTCAAAGTTAACCTTGGTCAACTATGGTCAAACCTGGTCAACTCTGGTCAAACCTGGTCAACACTAAGTCAACTAGTCCGTTTACTCATTTTTAGGTTATACTCAAGTTTGCAAGTATTCGGAGTTCGTTTGAGTCGATTTGGATCAAGTTGAGTCAACTTGGTCAACTTGTCAGCCAATTTGACCAAACTAGACTCCTTATGATGATCCTAATCTATCCCAACACTCCCTATAGTCATATCACAAGCAAACATTACATTACCTATATATAAACTTAATTCACAAAGGCTATATGTATATACATACATATGTATGCATATATATACACATATATATCTATACATACACATATAATACATAATATGTGACTGAAGGAAACAATGATAAAGGACTGCTGTATAATGAATCAAATCTGAGATTAAAAAACAAGTATTAATTATGGGATATATCATATATATAAACACATATACACATATATCCATTTGAAGGAAATATATATATTTATATTTATATATATATATATTTTATATATATATATATATATATATATATATATATATATATATATATATATATATATATATATATATATATTACTATATTTATATAAAAAAAATATATATATATATACATATATTTAATATATATATATATATATATATATATATATATATATATATATATATATATATATATATATATATTATATATATATATATATATATATATATATATATATAGGCATATGCATGAAAAAAAAAAAAAATATATATATATATATATATATAGGCATATGCATGAATATACATATACATACTCATATAGGTAATGAAATTGGTTACTCGAATCCGAGAAGTGAATTCAAACCTGGAAATCAGAATCTTAAACTCTCATTCCAACATATTTACATATATACAAGTCATTTATATATATAAATGTATATATATATACTCACATATACATATATATTCATAAGGGAAAAATCTAATTTGCATATGTAAAAGATAATTAAATGGGATATAAAACCAAGGATTAATTCCCACAAACTCAGAATGTCATATAAGAATCACAAACTCAGAATTTGATACATAAAATCCAGAAAATCAAAATACTATAAAACTATTCAATTTTATATAGAAGGAAAAACCTAATTATACTTGAAAAAGGAAAACAAATAAGTAATAATCCCGCGGATCACTTCTCGCAAGTCCAAAATATCATATATAAGTTAACAAGTTAGAAAATATTGATTAAAAGTCGAAGAATCAAAATATCACATTTCTATTCAAAATATTGAAACCGAAAAAACCGAATTTCGATAAAACGACCCAAATCACAAAATACTCAACAATAAATTACGAAACTCGGCAAGCATGTTAGTCTCGAACATATGTGACGTGCTCGGGCACTCACGGAATCGAAACCGTGTCCGTGTCGTGTCTGCAGAGTGCGTATCGGAAACCGATATCGCGTGTCAAGAAGGTGTTCTCGCTCGATTGCGCGTCACACGCACAACGAGAAGCCTCGTGCTCGTGCACACGGCTAGGTAGGGTCACGGGATAGGTCTAGGATACGTCGACACGACACGAAGTTGCAGCGATACGACACAGCGGCTTGCACAACAAGGCACGGCCTACGCGCGTGCCCGTGCGTGCGTTCTCGTGCGTGCGGGTCGCCGCTCGTGTCTCGCGCGTCGGGCCACGCCACGACTCGGGATCGAGTCCCTGGGTAGTATAGGTATAGGGATATGTGTTCCAATTCCTATTACGGGTCCTCGATGCGCTGTGTTCGCGTACGAAGGCCGTTTCAGTGGCAAATTTCAGCATGAGTGCACAGTTTAGCCGACCAGTACACGACGGATTTCTCCATAATCGCTCGACAGAATGTCATAAAATTTTACGGGCATGTGGGCAGAGGTTGCCCCTACGTTTTCGTAAAATTTCATATGAGACGGAGCTCTGTGCGTCGAGTTATGACGCACAGACAGCAGGGCATGCACGGGATCTTGTCCACGCGTGTCCATGTCCGTTCGGATGTCGAAATTGTGTCGATTTCTGATCCGTCTTCACGAAAGTTGTTACACATCATATAAGGAAGGAATTTGTGAAAACAGAATCGAAAATTAACACTTTTCAATTCTAAGTTGTATTTTGTCGAACACGTGCAACGTGAGACCGATACGTGTCCGATACCACTATCAAATGAAACCGAAATCCTACCAAACTTCATATACAGATCAAGGCTGCCTATATGGATGCAATAATGAAGAAAATTTAGGAGAAAAAAACGTAGATCGGGATTTACCTATTGCGAGTCGGAATCTCAATAAAAGGAATTTTCTGAGCGCTTTGTCGGCTGATTTCTCCCAAGCAAATGCCTCCTCCTCCTTGCTAGCAGTACTCCAGTAAGTTCTCCTCTTCCCAACGAGCGCAACGGAATTTGTTTGAGATGAAACGGACTCCGGATGAGAAATCTAGGGTTTTTGGAGGAAAGGAAATTAGGGTTTGCTCTATGGAGGCTAATGTTTTACAAATGAAAGGGGAGGGAGTTGCTAGTGGCTGACCATGCTAGGGGTGTGTTAGGGTTAGGGTTTGCACATGGGCCAAGCACTCCATGAGTTGCTAAAAGGGCCTATGTCAAAAAGGCTAAAAAGTTTTAAGAGAAAATAGCTTTAAAATGAAATAAATGATTCTAAAAATAAACAAAAATTCTAATTTAAATTTTAAAAGGCCAATAATACTTCTAATTACATTATTAGGCTTCTAGTCAAGGCTGACTAAGGTTATACCATCTTGGTCCTACCAAACACCAATCCAAAACACACAACAATCAATTTAATTAATAAATTATTAAAATTCAAAGTAATGCACAATGACTAAAATACCCTTAGCCTAAAAATAGGTAATTAGCCAATCTAGTCACATGGTCGAGTCTCCTTGGTCGTGATTAGTCTCTAAGTCAAGCAGTCTCTAGGGTTAAGCTAGCAATAACCAAAATCACAATTCACCATCTAAATAATATAAAATAAAATAAAAAATCAGCAAAAATCATAATATGATTTAAATATTATTATTAAATGATAAAAATTATAAAAGTTCAAAATTGCCCTCATTTCAGAAAAGTGGTGGTAACATGGTAGGAATTTGGCAATGGGAGAATAGGTGACTTGTGGCTAGGCCGTGTTGGAGCATCCTTCTAGGCTTCTTTTTCCTTCAATTATGGGTGAGCTCTAAAACATAGCTCGGTGGATTGGCCACGCATGTGACAATGCTTGCAGAAAATGATATTATTATCATAAATTATTTGTTGTGTGTAAATCTTGTTGCCTAGTGATATTTGAATAGAGTTGGGGAGCTCCTTCGACAGATCAACTTCTATGCACATTTTGGCATAATTGGCTTTAGTAAGGTTGCGGGTTACTTCTGTCAACGCCACGAAGGTCCTAAAGGAGTTGGCTATTCTTTTCATGGCAGCAGGAACAAAGCATATCAGCGACAAGTTCGGGAGGGTGACCCAAACTGACACAATCGCCGAGTTTTCCTTAGTGTTGGTGTTGAAATCCGGGGAGCACTTGATGATTTTCATGAGTAGAGAATCGATTCTAGCGGTGCCTCTGGAACAGACAATCTTGTAATCGATCTCAGAGGATAGGTGCAGGAGAATGTGTTTGGGGTCCAGAGGAGCCACCCTGTAAGCAGAGGAAAGGCCCCAGCTGGCAATCACTTCCTGAACCCAAGGAAGCTTTGGTAGCCAGTGTTTGGGGTCCAAAGAAGATATTTAGTTGGAAGGAAAAGACACCATGATGTCATGACTTTCAGTTGAGCACAAGTATTTGACATCAGGCAATTCGACATCCGAGATAATCGGGGATTGCTTAGCTGGCCTATCAGGTCTTAGCTTATCACCGTAGGACGGAGATTTGTTATTAATAGTGCTCATCGGGATGACCGTTTGAAGATTGTGTCCAAGACCATGAGTCTCAGAAGGTTGATGTACTCCGGTGAAGCATGATGAAGAAGGAATATCACTGGGGCAACTGTGCTCAGATAGGATCTGTGTCGTGGCGAGCGCGACAGCAGATTGCACAATAGGGGAGCCTGGACGTTGGATGGCGCATGGGAGCGCAGCGATGCACCAGGCGCGCAAGATGGCCCTGCACCAACCAGTATAGTGGCCGAAAGCGCTACTGCGCCATTCACAAAGTTCGCTCGAGAGGGGATTAGCGCAATGGTGGGTTGCGCCACCGTGGATAGCACGAGGGAGGGTTGCACTGGATAGAGGAGCGCTGGGGCTATGCTGCCAACTGGGTTGAGTACCACAGATAGCACGGTAGAGGGGCGCGAGCCTTCCAGCTGGTACAGAGATGCAAGCGCATTTGTGGATAGCACAGGGGGGCAGCGCCACCCGAAGTGCCAACCAGGCAGAGCTATTTTGAATTCGAATC
Organism: Iris pallida; assembly: GCA_029216955.1. NCBI lineage: Eukaryota > Viridiplantae > Streptophyta > Magnoliopsida > Asparagales > Iridaceae > Iris > Iris pallida. Next base: position 3,611,546 of record JANAVB010010193.1, on the reverse strand, counting down.
ACCCGAGCGGGAATCAGAGGACACGCCACCCGAAGGGGGACTACCGAGGCCTCCTACTGGCCTCCTTGTCGAGCAAAGAGCCAAGCTAGTCCGGCCGTGGAGGGGCCATACAGTGGGGATGCTCTCGGATTGGTGGCCATTGGAGCTATGATGTCCAAGTGCTTGAGGTGGTCGTCCGACCATGAGAGGCTTGGGAAGGCCAGGTTGGGGGCAATGCCTGGGGATCGCAACCCCATGGGGAAGGACGACAATCGTCGGCGAGCCCAGCGCCACAGACGACATGGGAAGCACCACGAGAGTTGGAGGGGAACCCTCGTACCTAAATACCCAACAGACGCATCAGAGCAGCGCCTGACTGCCCAGCAGGACAGTGAAAGCTCCCAGCGAGTGCCTTGCGAGAAGAGAGACCGTCGCACTAGACTCCGCCGTAGGGGGCAGCCAGAGAGGCCATGCCTGAAGGGCAGCAAGGTCGCTTCAGAATTGCCCTCACATTCTCTCTCAGATGCTTATATATATATATATCCAGATAAAGGCGATGTTTTGGCTTGCTTTCGGGATTGGTGGAGAAAAAGGAATTTGCACCTTAAACAACTCGTGGTAGGCGTAGTAAGTTGGGTCCTCTGAAAGAATTGAAACAAATGGCGCTATGAAGGCTACTGCTATGATGACAACAAGCTCCTTTTTGAGGTTAAACACCAAATTAGCAAAGTTCGGAATGGATGTAAGCACGTTGTTAATGTGCCAAGAGGTCTGGATTGTGTTGTATGACTTTTCCCATCTTCAATTGAATAAAGAGGACCTGCTCTGACCAATATATATATATATATATATATATATATATATATATATATATATATATATATATATATATATATATATATATATATATATATATATACCTCGGTTGAAGAAGGGGAAGAGAGACATAGGTTGAAGAAGTAAAGAGAACCAAAGTTTAAAGGGAGACCTAGGTTGAGAGATAATATGAATTGGGATTTGGAAAAATAAAAAAAGAGGGCAAATATTTTAACTTCTTATGTTTCCGCCAGTCTTATGTATAGACATGAAATTTTTTTATTCTTATTAAACCACACAAAAGTTTCCACAAGTAAACAAATAAAATATTTCCATATTTATTTTGTTCATGGAGGGAAAATATCTTACTGATTTTGTAGCAATCTTTTTTGTATAAACTAATTATTTTATGGCAATGTAAAATATTGTCATATTTGATCGTAATATATTATGACACAAATTCAGCTTGCCATAATATGTTACGATCAAATATGGCATGCACTATTATTTCCATAAATGGCTCCATCAAATATGGCATGCATCCTTGTTGCAATATAATGTGGACAATAATAGGCAATATTATTTGTTGTCATAATCGAACTTGTATATTAAGGAAATATGTTGTCGTATTACGACTATAATATATGGCAATGTTTTATGTTGCCGTAAGGCGTTGCCGTAAAATAGGCTTTTTTTTGTAGTGTATGTTCACCATTCGATACGTGACTGCTACATGTTGAAAAGATAGATCCAACGCCTCATCGATGCCAAGGTCATTTCGTTCGACTACGAGGAAAAGACTGTTACTGCCAACATGGCCACTCTCCAGTTCGAAAGTTTTCTGAGAACAGAAGCTCAAGACAACTTAGTTCCCATCCCGAGAGAAACAATGGAAGTAGTCAATCTTCCACCGGCCCGTGACAACGCTCAAGACCTCAATCCATTTACAACGCCGTGAGGCAATGTGATGTGGATCCATCCTGATCTCGCCTATACATGATGGTGCCTGCAGCACCCTCTGTCAAGGGGAAGAAAGTCAAGTCATGTCGTATGGTTTCTACATCGGCTGATGACACTCTGGTTACCACTCGCTCGGCTCACTAGCGAGAAGAAAATCAGGCTCCGGAAGAGAAAACACCTCCCCCTGTTACGGCTCCCGCCCCCAATACATCGGAAGTTGGTCCATCTCAAGCTCCTGCCACAGACAAGCAAAGACAAAGAGATTTGCTTTGACAAACTTCTGAGAAAAGACTCGGCAGTAGGACCGATCAACCCCTACAACTTTAACATATTGGCGCAGCTGGCCAATACTCCGGCTTGACTGTCACTTTTTGAGCTCCTCCGTCTCTCCAAAGAAACTAGAGACTCCCTCAGCGAAGCTTTGCAGAATGCTGACTCCTTCTTCACTCAAGTGCAGCTACCCAATGAAGACCCTGTTGCATGCCCACATTGTCACAGTGTGGTCGAGGTGATTCTTAACATCACCTTCACCTAGCAGGACATGTTGCTGAAGAACAACCGGCACAATAGGCCCCTGTATAACATAGGGTATTTTGGTGCCATTAAGGCCGATCGCATCCACATCGACCATGGATCTTCTCTTAGCATCATCCCTCGGAGTTTACTCCAAGCTTTGGGGTTCCCAATGCATCGACTGAGTGCATCAAATACTACAATCAGCGGCTTCAACTCTGGAAAGAGTGAGGCCCTGGAAAAGATTTGCCTGAAATGCCAAATAGGTGATCTCCAGACTAACGTAACTTGCTACGTCATTGACGCAGATATAAATTACAACATGTTGTTGGGACGACCATGGATCCACGAGTACATGGTCATGCCCTCCACTCTCCATCAATGCATGAAGTATGTGGCCAGCGACGGGACCTTCAAAATTGAGTTCGCTGATATCGACCCATTCTGAGGACTCGAAACATATTGTACAGATGCTGAGCTGTACAAGTCAGTCCTTTGGGACGATGATGCCAATGATGCCGACGACGAGGCAGATACTGTATCATAAAGCGCAACTGTCATGGAAGAAATATTGAGGGTTCGACTGAAGGAAAAACTTTCCAAAATATCAGCTCCTCTCATCATCAAGCTTCGAGGCAAGGCTCCGGCTCGGTCACCCTTGACAATGTCAGTCGCTAGCCAGGAGCCTATGCAAATAAGGCTTCCCCAGAAGGCCCCAAGGCCAACTCTGAAGTCGTAGGAACCTCCGACTATACCTCCTTTGGTAGTCAAGTTGAAGGAAAAACCTCCGCCACCTTCTCCCACAATAGCCCTAGTGCTCACAGATGAAGAGTTGGGAGACTACGTGTGTGCCAATACTGAGGCACACTCTTTAGACCTCGGGATAAAATTTTATATTTCATTAATAGAAAGTTGTCTTTGAATTACTTTTGTGCGCATTGGAACACTAGGTATTTCTTTGGCAACGCTCTATATATGTTACAAACATAAGTGACAACCGCTAGTATCACAAGCCGAGTTATTGTCAGGATCCGCACCCAGATATTCGGGCACGAAAACGTAGGCCACGCCCAGCCTACGTCGTAGTATCGGCAGTAGAACGTTGTCAAGTACCCAAAAAAAATATCTAAACAGTTCTATGATCCACTAGAATATCATGTGCTCAAACCACACGTAGCTAAGGAAGAAATAAAAGAAAGACAACAATGGAATATAATAAATGATCAAACATATCAAGAAATGTATCGGAGACATATCCGATGAATAAGACGTAAATCTAGAAAAGAATATGGCCTAGAGCTCACAGTAGGTCAACTCACGATCCAGCGGAACGTCGAGATCTGTCATCATGAAATCCAGAGTGTGTGGTATAACATTACCTAAAAATACTTATCCAGTCAGGATTGGAACGAGCACATCATCAACAACAGTTCCTAGTAAATAATAAAGACTACGTAACAGTAAATAGAGAGAATATACGAGAATAAGTAAAGTGTACATAAAAGTAGCATGGCATGGTAAAACTATAACTAGAGCAAGGAAGAGTAAAGCAGGTTATACCAGGTACAAGGGTCAAGAATCTGTACTATCTATGTGAGTGAGCACTAGCTTCAATATGTGATCGACTTAGGAAATTGCACAAAACTTTATGGCCTGGTTAATCATACGTGCGATGTATGATTAAAACTCACCGAAAAATAATGTCATGCATGGGAAGGGTATAATCACATATTTACACTACTACTCTCCGCCCCTGACTTATACAGTGGATCCAACCATGACATATTATGACACGAATTCTCTGAGAAGGTCGCGAGCCTTCACAGAAATCGTGTCTATACAATGCAAAAGAAACAAGAACAAGACTTGCACAAGGTATACCAAGAAATGCAAGGAATAACATCTCATGACGGGATCTAGGCAAATATCAATCCGTATGACCAACGTATCAGGAAGTCAAGGATATCTACACTAAATACATGAAACATAGAAAAAAACATAAACAAAAAATTATCAGATAATGTACTCGCCTCAATTTAGTTGGAGTCGACGTGCCCGACACGAATGTGTCGACACGGAATAGGTACGATGCTATGCTCCACAAGATAGCCCCAAATAATGACACGAGCAATTCTGTTGCGTACATGATAGTCCAAAAAGCCCAATTTGGTATGTAGAAGTCCAGGTTCAGAGTTGGCATGATTATCGAGACGAAGAGTGGTCCATGATTAAAGAAATAGAAAATGACTATATTAGTCGTGATTGTGATTCGATTAAATAATCTTAGAGGAGAAATTGATTAAAGATATTTGGTAACATACAACTAATTTAGCCAAAATATTATTTTAAAATATATCAATATTATCCTTAAAGGTTAAGGGCTAAATATTAACTTGTGATACAAGCCTATAATCAAATTTGTTAATCAAAGAGAATTTAGGGCCCAATACCCAATTTGGATATATTCCATTAATATAGCACTAATGTCCAATTAAGCTATTAAGATAAAGATGTAGGGCTAGAGGCCCATAACTAGTTAATAATGTAGGGTACAAGACCATTCAATCATATTAAAACTATTACTAATACATCAATATATGTATATAACCCAAGATCAGTATTAAAACAAATAACCACTCAACCTAATTTATAAAATAAGCTCTATTGGTCCCATTGCCTACATGGAGGCCCTGATTTAGTTTAAAACCAAAATCTATTGTTTCTTGTTCTGACATCAATACCAAGTCCACAATTTATTTAATTATCTTTTTTTTAACCCATAATACCCAAATTCATAACTACACAATTACTATTCCTTCTTACTTAAAGAAATAAAATAACAATTGAAATCATAAAATAAGTTATAAGGAGAAGTACTGCTATATCCAATTGGATTTTAACTCCCAAATCCTAAATTCACATTTAAATTCTAACCCATTGCTATAATTAAATATTAATTAAATATAACCATAAATAATGGGCAGAGAGAGAGAGTTTGGCGGGATTACTGCTGGTGATCCCTAATAAATGAGGGATAGAGGGGCTTTCCTTCCCCAATCGAAAATCACACAACTGCAAGGAAGAAGAACAAGGAGGGGGGACGGAATCATGGTGTGGCTTTGGCGGAAGCGGCGTCGAGTTGCACCGTCGGAGCGGCGACTCCGAGGAGTTTGGTCGAGCAAAGTACCGGGTTAGACGTGCTATTGTAGAAGCATGAAAATTTCAGCAATAAAGCCTTATGCGCCTAAGCCAACAAGGACATATGCGCCCAAATGAACTCGCATGCGCCCAAGTCACCCTGTGAAGATCTATGCGCCCAAGTCATCCTGTGAAGCTCTATGCGCCCAAGTCATCCTGTGAAGCTATATGTGCCCAAGCCACCCTGTGAAGGAGGGCACATAGCCTAAAACAAGGCTATGTGCCCAAAGCCTGACTCGGTCAAAGCCATGATCAAAACATGCACCGAAGCGCACAGCCATGTCAGTCTCTACGAGCAGTCATGCACCGAAGCATGCGGCCACGTCAATACCACGACCAACTCACGATCTCGCAGCCTGCATGCGCCTACACCCTATGCGCCCAAGGCAGGACTATGCGCCCACATAAAAACCAGTGTGTTTTCTCATGTGGGCGCATAACATCATTCCATCTCAAGAACGACTATAAAAAGGGGTCTCATCCCACTTTAAAACACGGAATGGAAAGCATTTTTAAGAGCCAAATTGCTGCACTTCTTGCCAGTGAGCCGAGAGTTAGCAATTTTTTAGGTTTTCTTCCACTTTTGTAATCGGAGTGTCAACGGAGTAAAGGAGCAACTGTCGCTCGATCTTTATCGTCCCATTCCCCAGAATTCTTTTTTGTACTCAGGGATCCTCATCACAGGATCTCTCAGGCGTACTCGATTTGTGGTACCTTGCGTCAATAAAAAAAGATAACATTTCTTTTTTTTGTGTTTCCACAAAAATGGCAACTTTGTTGGTGACTACTTTTTCCTCTGACGAGAAGGTGGTGACGCAATCCGATACCGACAAAGTGGGGAGCACTCAGAAGATGCTGATCGTAAAGTTCGATCAGCAGGTGTTCGAAGAGATGCTCTCAAGGGATGGCTCTACTCCCTCAAAATCAGCGAAGCCAAACAAGTCTCGCAAGACTTGGCTTTCGAAGGCTCGTTGTGCATATCCTGCTAGTGTCATAACAGATATACAACTGGTGGACTCTGTCACATGGGCACATGACTCTGCAATAGAAGCTCCCCAAATGGAGAAGGCTCACACCGTTCCAGACTCTACTAGCCCAGTGACTTCTTTCCTGCACAACCAACAACAGAGTGTTCGACGCTCGAGACTTGGCAAAAAAAAGCACTACGATGCCAAGAATCGGAGTGTTCGACACTCTGGCAAACCTGCGAGGCTCACAAACGAAGAAGGCAAAGCTGGAAGAAAACAGCGCTGCTCCACCAAGCATGCGCCCAAGGGGTGTTTGGGTGCGTAACTCCAATTAGAATGCTTCTGTCTTCAACAGATTGGGCATCTAGGATCATGCGCCCAAGGCTATACGCCCAGGCTCATTGGATCCATACTATGCACGCACATCAAAGAGGCTCAGACACGCTGCCAAGAAGCATGCGCCCAAAGCCAGTCTATAAGGCCTATGTACCCACAGCAAAAAGGCAGGCCCCAACGCGTATAGCACGGGGCTGTCTTCAAGGACATCAAAGAACTTAGGAGAGGGGGTTGCCCCTACACGTGAACTAAGTTTGGATGCGCCAACTCTTCTTACGAACCCGCATACAAAGCTCGGCGATGCATGCAACATGGATTGTAAGTCAAAACTCCCTTATGCTGACTTATATGACATGATAAATCATAAGTGTAAAGCGAGGGAGGACATAACAATTCATAGTGCACATCTGTGCACCAGTATTGTCATCAACTATTGCTGCTCCAAAGCAACAAGAGTGCCTCAGAGACAGTCCGTGTTTCGACAGCTGTATTTCTCTGACGATGAAAAGTCGCTGTGTGTCTCATCCAACATGGCTTCATGGGGTCCCCTTTACGAAAGCCCCAATCAAAGACGGTGGACCATGAACCCGACTTTATCTCTCAGTTCCGTGAGAAGAAGGAGAAGAAGTCTACCAACAGTTGGCCAGTAGGCTGTCACATCTAAAGGAGTCTATATGGGTACTCGGTCAAAGGTGAGATTCCGTATGGATAACGAAGACTCCCAAGCTAGGGGTAGTATTCCCTCAAAGTCTGAAACGGATGACCTTCATACATGGGGTAGCCATCCAGAGGACGACGATCTCTCCGAGTCTGATGGCGACTATCTACCTCTTCTACCTGAAGATGAAGGACTTATCAACTCAGGGACAGACAGTATCAGCACCAGTTGTACTATTTTCTCTATTCATCCTCGCATGTTATCTACATACATGGTAGACAAAGAAAGACCTGAAGAAGCCAGTGATCAGACCAGCAAACGGCTAGAGGGTCTTAAAACAGCATTCGCCAAGATCACTGATATGCTGACCAGTATCATGGCGGTCCAAGCTGTTGGGACTGTGTTGGCCCGTTGGTTATGGTCAAACCTGATTTTAATAATTGATCGAACTCTGTATCGATATACGAATCAATTCAGATATTTACTAATGACGTTTTGGATACTGATAAAAGATTGGATATCTACTCAGTTCAAGATCGAAGATCTATTTGCCACTCAAGACTGTATTTCCTTACGCAATGTAATTTCCATTTTTATTGAGTCTAGGAATACATTGTACACCAAGTCGTACTGGCAAATAGGCTATCCGAAATCGTTTTTCAAACTGACCTATCTTTTTAAAATGACCTATGTTTTTGAAAAATATCTATTTTACAAAAAGCTTCTGAAGGATTTTTAAAAAGCCAAAACAATTTTTCACAAAATCAACCAGACCAAACACTGACAGAACTCGTCCAGAGTTTGGCCAAAGTTCGGCCAGAGTTCTGCCATGGTGAACGTTATGTGAACGTTTGATTTTGAACGTCTCCCTTCAGTTACGGTTGGTTACAAAGAGTTCTGTCCGAATTCTGCCCGAATTCTGTCAGAGTTCTGCCTTGGGAAAAACTATAAATAGAGCAGAATTTTGATCTTTTAAAAACACCAATTGACTTTCATCTCTTCTCTTCTAAAGCTTACGTTTCTTCCAAAGAGTTCTAAAAAGCTTACATTTTCAAATTCTAAGCCAGTTTTCATTCTCTAGTCAATTTGCCGGTACGATGCGGTCTAGAAGATTTTAGAGAAATTATAATCAGAGGCTTGATTGAAGAAAGACTCTTCAAAACTGAAGTTGGTCGAGTTCTTCGTATCAAAGCTCGCGTCTGTAGAAGTTGTAAGGACTTCGTATGAAAACTTGCAAAATTTTCCAATAGTGGATTCAACTGGAAGCTAGAGTTCTTTCGACTGGACTATTCCTTACAAGAGGGAAACCAGTATAAATCTCTGTGTTTGCGTTTGCCTTCTGATCACTCTTTTCATTATAGTTATTTACTTTGTGATTATTATTATTTCTGTGATCTAACTGCTAACAAGTTTTTAATTAGCAATATTCTGCTGCCTACTCTATTCACTCCCTCTAGAGTATTCTGCTTTACGATTTCGTTCCTACAATTTGTATCAGAGCAGATTATACAAGTAAATTAAGGTAAAATTGCAGTTATATTCAGTTATTTTTTAATTGTTATATAGATCACAGAATTACACATGGCAACTGTAAAATTCATAAGTGAAGGCCAAGCCACAAACAGACCTCCACTGTTTGACGGCACAAACTACACTTATTGGAAAACACGTATGAGTTTTTTCTTAAAATCTCTTAATTTTGACTTATGGTCTGTAGTTATTGATGGCTACAAAAAGCCTTCTCGTATTAATGTTGATGCAATTTTAGTTGAAAAACCCTATGACAAATATACGAAGGATGAAAAGAAATAGGCCAGTCTTGACACACGTGCTATTAACGCTTTATTTTATGCTTTAGACAAAACTGAATTCAACAGGGTGTCTACCTGCACAACATCAAATGAAGTGTGGAAACTTCTCGAAGTAACCCACGAAGGAACAACACAAGTCAAGGAGTCAAAGATCAGCAGACTTACTCAGGAGTACGAGGCGTTCAAAATGAAGCCAAGTGAATCAGTCACTCAGATGTTTATGAGATTCTTGGATATTGTAAATCCTTTGTCTTTATTAGGCAAAGAATACAGTAACCATGAAAAGATTCGAAAACTTCTACGAGCTCTCACAAAGAACTGGATTCCAAAGGCTACAACAATCATTGAAGGAAACGACCTCTCAACAATGTATCTAGAAACACTCATGGGTAAGATACTAACTTATGAGTTAGAACTTCAAGACTTTGAAGATGCTACACCAAAGGAGAAGTCAGAAAAGTTGATCGCTCTCAAGGCTCAACATAGAAGAACTATCGAAGATGATTCTGACGACAGCGACTCTGACTCTGAAGATCAAGCTCTTCTGGTAAGAAAATTCAAAAAGTTCATGAGATTCAACAGGAGAACAAAAGAGAGCAATAGCAACAACAACGAGGAAGATCCTATTTGCTACAGATGCAAGAAAAAATGACACATGAAGAATGATTGTCCAGCAGCATCATCATCAACAAGGAAAAGCAGCAAATATGACAAAGGCTACCTGAAGAGATCTACATCAAGGAAGTATGCTAATACAAGCATATGGCATGAAAGCGAAGCTAGCTATTCAGAAGACGAACAATCAGATGACGCTGCAAATGTATGCTTGATGGCTTGCGATCAGGTAATCACTAATCCTCTGTTTGATTCTTATGATGATTTCACCTTTGAGCAACTAGGATAGGCTTTCAGTGACCTGTTAAATGATTACAGGAAACTGCGTAGTAAATATGAAACCTCTAAAAAGATACTCAAAGAGTACAAAGGTGAGATGGAAAGACTTACCGACCAACTAGATCATGTCAGAAATAATGACTCTTCAATTGAGTCTGGTGAGCTTTTATCGATTAAGCTGTTGTTATACGAGACTATTAAATTATCCGAAGAAAAAGACCAAACCATCATCCAGCTAAAGGAAGACCTATCTAAGGAAAGAAAGAGTCTCCAATGTGCACAAGTCAGAATAGAAATACTTACATCTGACTACACTAGACTATATGACACCTCCAAAAAGTTGGAAATTAGTTTAGAAAAACAGCTTGAAGTTGTTGTTCCTATTCTAACACGTGTCAATTACTGAATTATTGGAACACACCCAACCTAAACACTATCAGACCAAACCCTACCAAACCTATACCCAAGAAGACTAATAGGCATGCATTCTTCCATACTAGAAAACCAAAACCTACCAATCATGTACCTCACACAACTTTCAACACTCAACATGCAAAATGTCATATTGTGGCCTCATTGGTCATATATCTTCTGCTTGTAGAATCAGAAAGATAGTAGATTTAAATATTTATGCATGGATACTAAAAACTAACCAGTCAGGACCCTACAAGAAATGGATACCAAGAGTTTCATCTGCAAATTGTTTTGTAGGTGGAACGCCCTTCACATGCCAGGAGCAAATGGATCTTCGACAACGGTTGCTCACGGCACATGACCGGTGATGCTTTATTATTCACAACACTGTCGAAGAAGAATAAAGAAGGATACGCCTCCTTCGGTAATAATTTAAGAGGGTACATAATCGGTATCGATGACATTGGTAAGGCTCCCTATCCTGTGATTAAAGATGTCTGTCTAGTTACCAAGTTAAAACATAATCTGCTCAGCATAAGCCATTTAGCTGATCACGGTTATGGCATTAACTTCGTCAAAGACAAATATACTATAGTTGATAGTTCAACTGGTGTAGAGGCTAAAAATCAAGTTATGCCTTGAATATACAAATCAGTGATCAAATTGTACCCTAAAAATCCAGTTGCGCCACTGATATGAAGCTTAGAGAACAGACTGCGCAGCTGATCAGGTTGCACCACATATTAGACTGCGCCCAGTCTTTTTGCGCCAAAACCCACGTAGAATCTGACACTTAATGGTCATCATTACCTGACAACACTGACGACTGACACAACAGTTAACGAGGAAAATCTCTTTGAATTTCGTGAATTGTAACACTCAAGAGAAGTTGGTGGACAGCTGTCCTGTACGTTTCGTGAGTTGCACCTAGGCGCAATCTAAACAAAATCCTTAGTTGCGCCTGGGCGCAACCTGAACGACTTTTGCTTAGAAGCTGCTATGTGTGTAGGCGCAGCTCAAATCAAGCGCAGTTTGACTTGTTGACTGAAGCTCGCACAACCTGATAAAGTTGAGATAACTTACATTCTAAAGCAGGATGACGTGGCACACATGCCACTAATCTCTTAAGACGTATCTACTATCCTGTACACGACCACGCGCATCTCAATCATATGATGCCACGCGTCTAAATACAGTTAGTACACGATTGACAACTGAATGAAAGTTGGCGCAACAGGAGGTTAGCTCAACACAATGTGGTGTAACCCAGCTTCGCGCACATCAGAATAACTGTTAAAATAGTTATTTCCTGAACTCTATAAAAAGAGTTTCCAATCATTGTGAAATGAACATATACATACACAGGCGGAGATCAAGAACTTTACAAAATTGCTGCTGTATTATCCAGAGGCTACAGTCTTCAAGTTCACATAGTCCAAAGGATAAAGTGATCGTCTTCTGATCAGATTTCTAAAGTTGTACTTCCCCAGAATTTATTGTACTTTGTACTCTTTTACAAGTTTGGAATAAACAAATTTTGTTTTTACAAACAAAATGGCGACTATGCTGGAGACGACTTTCTCCTCCGACGAGAAAGTGACAACTCAATGTGACATTGCGTCGATCGGCAAGACGCAGAAGACTCTGGTTGTTCAAGTCAACCAGGCAGCCTACGAGAATATGATAACACCAAGAGCAACAAGCGCACGGTGGCTATCGCCAAGAACAGGTCTGTGTAGACTCCTAAATCTTCTACAGTCACTGTTGCCCAGGCACAACTTGAGTACTCAATGACCAAGGCGCAATCTGCCTCAGTGGCTCCAGCACAGCCTATTTCTGTTGCTAGGGCGCAATCTGCTCACCCTACTGCCCATGCGCAGCCTACTACTATCTTTGCTGCCATGGCACAGTCAGTTCAAGCTACTGTCGAGGCACAGTCTACCAAAGTTGCTGCCAAGGCACCATCAGTAGTCCGTAGGACTGTTGCGCAACCCAAGCAATCGGCAACCCAGGCACAATCTGCTACTCTGGCACAACTCAAGGGAACTAGTCTTTTGGCTATTCCCTCTTCTAATTCTCAAATTCTGAACTTGGAGAATTCATGTCCTAGTACCAACACTAGACAGAACAAAAGAAAAAGTCCTATGACATTTCCTCAATTGGCACAATCTATGCCTAAAATGGTCACATAACAGAACAAAGGGAAACGCTTCTTAGCTAACCCTATTCAAAATAAAGTAAAGCACCCTTTGGTCTTTCCTCAAACTTCCCTGGTCTATGACTCAGAGGAAGGCGTATCGGATTCTATTCCTGTAAACAGAGGTCCTCGGATCTCTGATACCGAAAAGAATATTGATCAGCGATGTATCTTACCTACCCCTATGGGGTCTGGTCAAGACCTTCCTACCTTGCAAATTTTAAGATCCAAGCAAGAAAAATTAAAGGTATCACAAACAGAGACACTAGGAGCAAAATTTTCAGATTTACGCGCTTATCTTAATAGGCGACAACCAATATCAACTTTGGCAAAATGCAAGAACCCTATGCCAAAAGCTAATCTGCACCAAAAGTCAAAGTTTGGCAAGAAAGACCTATCTACCTATGCTAATGAGTTGAGTACATCTTTGTACACTCAAGGAACTAAACACCTGAAGAATAAGAGACAAGTTTCTAACATCATTAAGGAATATATTCCTCCGACTTCTTCTCGTCCTGTGGTTGTAAATGATCTCCGGCAACATCTTACACAAAGGCGAGAGACTACGGGAATATTTTCCTCACCTCCAAATCGCGCTTCAAATTGCCACTGCCTACATGAAATTGTCATCAACTGTTGTTGCCAATCGGCTCGACGATCTGTCTTCGATCGTCTGAACTATGCTTCAACTCCTGGACATATAATAGAAGATGAAGATGAACTATTATATGCTTCTGTTAACATGACTTTTCAAGGTACTGGGGGTAGGAAACGTCCAAGACGTAATGTATCCCGTAATCCTAGTCAACAATACTTAGATCGGATCCATGCATCCAATGAAGGTGTCTTTCAATACGCTAGATCGAGAAATCAACATTTGAACCAAGGTGTCTTTAATCAAGAAGATCTTCCTATCACCCATGTGGGAGAGGACTCTCTTTCGGAGTTTGATGTAGATAGTGAAAGTTCTGAACAAACTATCTCATCAATAGCAGCAAGAGAAGTGACGACATATACCATTATGGAAGATCAAGATGCCTCTACGTCAACCAGCCAAGAACAACGAATTGTTGCTTTAGACGGCAAATTAAAAACCATGGCAGAAATGGTTATAGGCATGCACACCATAATGGTGGCTCAACATACAGTACCTCCGATTGTAAACCCTGTTACAAATCCTGAGCTTATAGCATCTTCTGTACCTGTTAGTCTGGGGGTACCAGCCCCTCAGGTTGCCTCTGTGCCAATTCAAGCTGATCCAAGTCAGTCTGGTACTGGGGGTGGTAATTACCACGCTGTTCCTCCTCCAAACACTTCTAACCAGCCTACCAATTCCCAAACATCAGAGGATGCTAATAAAGCTGTAAAACTTTTATACACTCAGTTTGAGGCCTTCAAGCAGAAGGATGGCCAACAAAGATTGGGCATAAAATAACCATATCCTACAGAGTGGAAGGAAGTTCCATTTTCTCCAAAGTATAAGCTTCCAACCATTATGCTGTTTGATGACAGCACTTCTCCAAGTCAGTACATCAATCATTTCAAAGTGATGACTGATCAATTACAGCCAAATTATGCTCTCCTTACCAGAGTGTTTGTCGGTTGTTTAGCCGGTGCAGCATATGACTGGTATCGTAGCCTGTCTGATGGCTGTATCACTTCTTTTGGTGGTTTTAAGCAAATGTTCTTGAAACGATTTTATGAGGGAGTCAATGATATGACGTGTCTACCCTCATTAAATTTAAACAAAGGCACAATGAATCCACAAAGAGTTTTATTGAAAGATTCTGCCGAGAGGTACTCAAAATGCCTTTAGGTACTCCATCTGCTGTAACGATAGACACTTGCAAATCAAACTTGTTGCCTATTATCAGTATGTGGACGGGATCTACACAATGTTGGCACACTTTATTTTTATTATTAACAGCATCTTCGTAGTTTAGTCTTCTGTTCTTCAGATTCAAATATTCTCAGAAGATCTACTACATGGAGTTCTTCCGCTCAAGCGCAATCATCTTTTATATTGAAGACTGAAGCAATTATCGATGTTCCCTGCATAAGACGGCGTCTTCCTGCTTAGAGTCTCTGTATCTATACAAGTCTAGGTATATTTGTAAATACCTAAGGACGGATGACAAGTAAAAAGAATAAGTCAAAAATCAAATACATACAGAGAGACATACCGGCGGCATGCTTCGGCATACCGATTTTAGAACTCAGAAAGTTGCTGTGATGAATTGTCGGCATACCAACGGTATACCGATTTTTTGTCCAGAAAGTTGCTGTGACAAATTGTCGGCATACCGACGGCATGCTCTGGCATACCGGCGGTATACCATTTTTAGCAACCCAAAAGTTGCTGTGACAAATTGTCGGCATACCGACGGCATGCTCTGGCATACCGGCGGTATACCGTTTTTAGCAACCCAAAACTTGCTGGGACCAATTGTCGACATACCGGCGGCATGCTCCGGCATACCGGCGGTATACCGAGTTTCAAATATTTGGTTTTTGAATTGCCCTGACTAGCATTAATGGCAGCATTAATGCTCTCAAACGGTCATTAATATGACCGTTACTATTTGACCGGTATACCGACGGTATGCCGCTGCATACCGACGGTATGCCGGTCTGTCTGTATTCAGAGCATTAAATGCCACCAACTCTTGGTTCTCCTATAAAAGAAAGCTCTCTCTCTCTTGAGCTTTCTCACCAACTCTTACCATAAATTTTCCAACAACCAAGAGCTCCACCATTAATACTCTTCCAAGCTTTTCATTGTCATCCTCTCCCAAAGTGCTAGAGTATTAAAGAGTTGTACATTTCGATCTTCACGTGTTAGAAGATCAACAAGTTCTCTTCTCTTTTGTTTGAAGTTGGCGAGCCTTCGTAAGAAAACTCGTGTGTAGAAGTTGGCGAGTCTTCGGATCCAAACTCGTGTTGAAGTTGGCGAGTTCTTCGGATCCAAACTCGTGTGTACTATTTGGTTAAATAGTGGATTAAAGCCGGAGAGAGTTCGGGGACTGGATTGCCTCAAAAAAGGATACCAGGATACATCCTTGCGTTTGATCTTTCTACTCTTTACTTTCAATTGTCTTTATTGCATCAATTATTGTAGTTAATTTTTAATTTCCCTATTCACCCCCCCTTTAGGGTTCTATAATTGGTATCAGAGCTCGTTCTCTTGATTTAGATTTACACCCTTGAGTGATCCATGGCCTCTAACCCTAGTATCAACACGTTTCACAATGAGGGGCACTCCACAAATAGGCCTCCCCTATTTGATGGTACAAACTATAACTATTGGAAGATTAGGATGAGCATTTATCTGAAGTCCATAGATTTTGACCTATGGGATTGTGTGATAAATGGACTCCCTACTCCTTCCTGAGTTATTGAGGACATTGCCTCTGATACTCTTAGGGACACTCTCTCTGAAAATACCAAGAAGCTTGCAAGTCGAGATGCCAAGGCAATTAATGCTCTTTATTGTGCTCTCGATAGTAGTGAATTCAACCGAATCTCTACTTGCAAGACTTCCAATGAGATTTGGAAATTACTTGAAGTCACACATGAGAGAACTTCACAAGTGAAGGAATCTAAGATTAGTAGACTCACGCAAGAATATGAGTCTTTTAAAATGAAGCATGATGAATCTATTACTTGCATGTTTACTCGATTTGGTGATATTATTAATCCTCTCTCCTCTCTTGGTAAGGAATATCCGGCTCATGAAAAGATCAAAAAAATTCTTAGAGGATTGACGAAAGTTTGGAATCCTAAAGCTACCGCAATTATTGAGGGGAACGATCTAACAGTCATGAACCTTGAGACCCTCATGGGTAAGCTTATGACTCACGAGCTCGATATGAAGGATCAAAAGGAATCCTCCACACAAGAAAAGGAGAAGGAGAAGACTAAAGAGAAGGAGAAGACTCTTGCTCTCAAAGCTACAAAGTCTTACTCCAAGGAGAGCTCCGACGACAATGAGTCGGATGATGATGAAGAAATAGCTCTCACAGCTAAGCACTTCCGGAAATTCCTCAAATTCAACAAAGCCAATCGCTCCAGATGGGAAAATGGGAAAGATCCGGCGTGCTATCAATGTAGAAGACCCGGACATATCAAGAGGGACTGTTCGATGATAAGAAGAGATTCAAGCAAGTACGAGAAGCCAAGCAAAGGAAGCTCGTCCTCTAGAAAATTTGCCAACACTAGCATTTGGTATGAGAGTGATGCTAGTGACTCTGACAATGACAAGGAGTACAAACATAATGCAAATGTTTGCCTCACGGCAACTGATGAGGTATTTGATGATCTTTCCTTAAATACTCTTACTTATGATGATTTGGAAAAAGCTATCCTTGAATTACATGAAGAACACAAAGGTGTTAGGAATAAATACAAGAAGTCTCTAAAAGATATTGATGCCCTTCAACTTGAAGTAGAGAGACTCTCTAATATCATTATTGATATAAAAGGGAAATCTCCCGCATCTGACACGGATGAGATAGAGTCCTTAAGACTCAAATATCTAGAATCTCTTGACACCATCAAGAAAAGGGATGATGAGATTCTATCCATGAGAAGTTCTTATGAATTTGCTATGCGCAAATGTCAAGATGCTAATAGAAGAGAATATGACACTTCTATTAAGTATAATGATCTTCTTACACGGAGTAAGAATTTAGGTAATAAGAATACCACTCACATGTATGCTCCAAGACACCCCCACACTCATCACAATGCTAGGCATACCCCTTACATGAACACTACACACAACTCCTTTTCTAACACAAGAAAATGACCTTTTGTTAAGAAGAACACCTCACATCATACATTTTACTATCATCCTCATAACACTCATGGTAGAACTTCTCACACTAGAAACTCATATATGTACAACACTCACACTTCTTCTTCTAAATCTTCTTTGATGTGCAATTATTGTGGTTTGCTCGGACATACTTCAAATTTTTGTTATACAAGGAAACAAGTTGACATGAAAGTTCTTAAATAGGTTCCTAGGACTAACAATCAAGGGCCCAAACAATCATGGGTACCAAAACGTTCATCTTCAACTTATGTTGTAGGTGACGAATTCTTCTCATGCTAGGAGCAAGTGGATTCTCGATAGCGGTTGTTCACGGCACATGACCGGTGATGCTTTACTTTTTACAACGCTATCGATGAAGAAGGAAGGACACGTCTCCTTCGGTAACAATCTTAAAGGTTATATTATTGGGAATGGTAATATCGGTTCTCCTCCTTATCCTTGTATTAATAATGTATGTCTTGTTACTAATCTCAAGCATAACCTCCTTAGTATTAGCCATCTTACCGATAATGGCTATGATATTAAGTTTGTTAAACTCAAATGCTACATTACCGATAGCTCTAATGGAACTATTGTTTATGAAGGCATTAGAGAAAACAACATTTATGTTCTTTATCTTATTGAACGTACTAACAATGACAGATGCCTAGTTGCAAAGAACGATGAGAGTTGGCTTTGGCACATGAGGCTTGGACACGCCAACATGGATACCATCTCTCACCTCGCCTCCAAGAAGCTTGTACGAGGACTCCCAAGTATTCCATTCAAAAAGGATATGGTATGTGAAGAATGCGAGAAAAGTAAGTTGACCAAGTCATCCTTCAAATCCATCAACTCTGTGAGTACCACTAGACCTCTTCAACTTATTCATATGGATCTTTTCGGCCCTAGTAGAGTAGCTAGCCTTGGTGGCAAACTTTATGCTTTTGTTTTAGTGGATGATTTTTCGAGATTTACTTGGGTTATTTTTCTTGCTTGCAAAAGTGATACTTTTCGTGAATTTGTTGCTTTTTGTAAACGTGTTCAAAATGAGAAAGGTTTTTCTATCAACAAAATTAGGAGTGATAATGGAGGGGAATTTGATAATGCCGATTTCAAAAGGTTTTGTGAAAAGAATGGTTTTGGACATGATTTTGCTTGCCCATGTACTCCTCAACAAAATGGTGTTATGGAGAGAAAGAATAGAACCCTTGGCGATATGGCCCGGGTTATGTTAAACCAATATAAGCTCCCCCAATATTTTTGGGCAGAAGCCGTTAATACGGCATGTCATATTATAAATAGAGTCTTAATTAGACCTATTTCTAAGAAGACTCCTTATGAGCTTTGGTTTGACAAAATTTCCTCTATTGAATATTTCAAAGTTTTGGTTGTAATTGTTTTATCTTGAATACCAAGGATAACCTAGGCAAGTTTGAAGAAAAAGCCTATGAAGGAATTTTCCTTCGATATTCTACTCACAGTAAAGGTTTTCGTGTTTTTTAATAAAAGAAGTCTTATTGTTGAAGAGTCAATCAATGTCTCTTTTAATGAGCTTAACTCTTCTACATTCTCCACTTCCGAGGATATTGATGACATCTCGTTTGGGCTGGAGAACTCCTCTATTGAAGATCGTCCTTCTTCATCTAACAATGAAGTTGTGACTCCGACAAAAGAGTCTCCTCCTCTCGAGCCTCCTCAAAAGGATCTCTCAAAAGAATGGAGATTTGTCACCAATCATCCTAAGGAACTTATCATTGGAGACCCTTCTTCCAAGGTTAGCACTAGATCCTCCACTCGTGATCTTTGTGCAAACATGGCTTTTATCTCTCAAATAGAGCCTAAAAATGTTAATGATGCTTTTCTTGATGAATTTTGGATGATAGCAATGCAAGAGGAGTTAAATCAATTTAAGCGAAACAAGGTTTGGGAACTTGTCCCAAAACCTAGTAATCACCCTATCATTGGAACGAAATGGGTGTTTTGCAACAAACTTAATGAAGATGGGTTAGTGACTCGTAACAAGGCCCGATTGGTTGCTCAAGGCTATAACCAAGAGGAAGGCATTGACTACGACGAAACCTATGCTCCGGTTGCACGTCTCGTATCCATTCGTATGCTTTGTGCTTTTGCTTGTTTTAATGACTTTAAGCTCTTTCAAATGGATGTTAAGAGTGCTTTTCTGAATGGTATTATTAAAGAGGAAGTTTATGTTAAACAACCTCCTGGCTTTGAAGATTTTCAATTTCCAAACCACGTGTTCAAACTCCACAAAGCCCTTTATGGCCTCAAACAAGCTCCCCGTGCTTGGTATGAGCGCTTTAGCTCCTTTCTTGTTTCTTATGATTTCTCAAAGGGAAAAGTCGACACAACACTTTTTATTAAATCCCATAATGGCACTCTCTTATTGGTTCAAATTTATGTCGATGATATTATTTTTGGTTCTACTAACAACACACTTTGTGAAGAATTTGCTAAAGTTATGCAGAAAGAATTTGAAATGAGCATGATGGGAGAACTTTCCTTCTTTTTAGGGTTGCAAATCAAGCAAGGACCCAAATGAACCTTCATCAATCAAGCAAAATATACAAAGGACCTCCTCAAGCACTTCGACCTTGACTCATCCAAATCAATGAGGACTCCTATGGCCACAACGACAAAGCTTGACCATGATGACGATGGCATATCGGTGGACATTCGTAAGTATAGAGGTATGATTGGTAGTTTGCTTTACCTTACAGCTAGCCATCCTGATATCATGTTTAGTGTATGTCTCTGTGCACGATATCAAGCAAATCTAAAAGAATCTCACCTATGTGCCGTCAAGCGTATTTTTCGCTATCTCAAAGGAACCGTTAACACGGGCCTTTGGTATCCGAAATCTTCATCCTTTGAGCTTCACGGCTTCTCGGATGCAGATTTCGCCGGATGCAAGATTGACCGAAAGAGCACTAGAGGCACATGTCAATTCCTTGGGAAATCCTTGGTATCATGGTTTAGTAAGAAACAAAACTATGTTGCTCTTTCAACCACTGAGGCCGAGTATATTGCGGCCGGTTGCTGCTGTGCACAAATTCTTTGGATGTCACAAACACTGTTAGATTATGGCATTTCTCATTCTTGCATCCCTATTAAATGTGATAACACTAGCTCTATCAATCTCACAAAAAACCCGATTTGTCACTCACGCACGAAGCACATTGAAATTAGACACCATTTTCTTCGTGACCATCAACAAAAAGGAGACATCCGTCTTGAGTTTATTGAGACCAATTCTCAATTAGCCGATATCTTCACCAAACCACTCCCGAAAGATCGCTTCTCCTTTCTTTGCCAAGAATTAGGCATTTTATCCATTGACCCTTAAAACTGTTCTTTGATCGGCACACCGGCGGTATACGGCGGTATACCGGCGGCATGCCGTTTTTCGTTCAGAATTTGGTTCTGTCTCGAAACTCGACATTTCGTCGGTATACGCTGGCATACCGACGGTATGTCGGTTCGTGGCGGACAGGACATCAAATCAGGGTCCGGGCCCACCTTTCTTCTCTACTTCCTTTATTCTTTATTAACCTACTTTTATTCCCTCTCATCCAGCCAATCCATCATAACTACCCATCTCTTCACCTCCCATCTCATTTATTACTCTTCCATCACTTCCCCCCTTTCACTTCTCTTTTTACTCCACCCTCATAAATTCCAACCCACCACCTTTTCAACTCCCTTCTTTAAACCTCCTCTACAACCGTTCCCACCCTCCTCCCCTTTCAAAATCCATCTCTTCATCTTCCTCCTCCTCTTTAAAATCCTCTTTCCTCCATTACTTCTCCTACTCCTCCTTCATCCACTCCAAAAACCTAATCTCTCTTCATGGCAAACCCTAAGCATCCTCGCTCCTCCTCCTCCTTGTTCAACCCCTTCATCCCGGTGGCCCAACCTCACGGGTATGACCAACGAATCTTCTCCAACTCTTTGGCGGCCGAGCTATGGTTCTAGCACTTCGTTCATCACAATCTCTTCAAGGGACGGGCGATAAATTGGAACCTCTTCCCCGGTCACGTCTCCTTGTTTAACGAGGCCGGACTCTCCTCTCTACTTCGACGCCAAATACCCGTCTACCCCGCTGCTGTCCGACTATTCTATTACAACTTGGTCGGGGACGACGATCACCCCGCCATTCAGTCTATGTTTAATGACCGTCACTTCCGTCTCACATCTTGGGACATCGGGCACATCCTCGGTATCCCGGACAAAGGGGAAGCCTTGCCTTCCTTGGCTGCTCTTCACTCCTCGGCGGCGTCACCCTTCGACGAGTTCTGCCGTATCATCTGCAAGGGCCCCAACCCTCCTGCCATCCCGGCCCTCTCTGCACAGTTGGAGCCGTTTTACTACGAGCTCCATAGGATAGTGTGCCATACACTATTTCCTAAGGACGGGAACTACGATGCTATTACCGGCGATGCCCTCGTCTGCATGTATTATCTCTATGCCCGGAAGCCCTTCTCCTTCCCGAAGACTCTCCTTCTGCTCTTCCGGTGTGTCATGCCCGCGGGAAAGCCGAACCTCTACTACGGCTCCTTTATCACTCTGCTTCTGGAAGCCCGGCAAGTTGACCTATCTCTTTGCTCCTCGGATGGCGTCCCCCTCCTATCTTGTTGTCTCCCGTTCCCTTGGTGGCGCCTCTACTTCACTTGCCTCGTCTTCCCAAGAGCAACCGGCATCCTCTCCTGCTGCTCCCACATCTACTCCTCCCGCTTCGGGCCGTTATATGTCGCTGACTCAGCAGCACTTTAATATACGTATGGCCCAGGCGGAGGAGCAGATACGGGCCCACACTCGTGGCCTTGGCGCCCTGATCCAGTCCCGTTTCCACGATCATGGGTACTTTATTCAGCGCACTCTTTAGGACCGGGATACTTTTCTGGATCTTAATATTCAGGATCCTATGTACCAGGCCCCGCGCTTCTCTGATTCCAATGCTTATGGGTTTATGTACCCTGACGACATTGATCCTTTTGGCACCTTCCAGCAGGCTTACGGCGATGGGGACGATCCGGCTGATGAGTAGGGACGGATTCGCTTTTGGATGATGGTCTCGTTTTATGCGTGTTTTAGTTTTATGTATTTATTTTTATATTGTCTTTTGAGGTCCTTCGGGGACCGGTGTGTGGTTGGTACTAGTTATTTGCAGTCTTTCGGGGACTTTATCTGTGGTTATCTCTAGTGTCCGGCTCTCGTTGAGGAGAGTCTTTTTATTTACCTTATGTTGTGTGTGTCGGGCATGTATTCACTTTTCACTTCAAAATATTAATACATGCTTTTCTTTATATGCTCTTGTCATTATCATTATGCTCGTTTTCTATTATTATCTCCATCTTTGACTAAGTGACAAAGGAGAAGAAATCGGATTGAGGGGGAGTTGTCTACCTACGGGGGAGCTACTTCCTGAAGATGCTATCTCTCTGTTTTGTCAATTATCAAAATGGGGGAGATTGTTGGCACACTTTATTTTGATTATTAACAGCATCTTCGTAGTTTAGTCTTCTGTTCTTCAGATTCAAATATTCTCAGAAGATCTACTACATGGAGTTCTTCCGTTCAAGCGCAATCATCTTTTACATTGAAGACTGAAGCAGTTACCGGCGTTCCCTGTATAAGACGGCGTCTTCCTGCTTAGAGTCTCTGTGTCTATATAAGTCTAGGTATATTTGTAAATACCTAAGGACGGATGACAAGTAAAAAGAACAAGTCAAAAATTAAATACCTACAGAGCGGCATACCGGCGGCATGCTTCGGCATACCGATTTTAGAGCTCAGAAAGTTGCTGTGACGAATTGTCGGCATACCGGCGGCATGCTCCGGCATACCGGTGGTATACCGATTTTTGTGTCCAGAAAGTTGCTATAACAAATTGTCGGCATACCGACGGCATGCTCCGGCATACCGGCGGTATACCGTTTTTAGCAACCCAAAAGTTGCTGTGACAAATTATCGGCATACCGACGGCATGCTCCGGCATACCGACGGTATACCATTTTTAGCAACCCAAAACTTGCTGTGACCAATTATCGGCATACCGGCGGTATGCTCCGGCATACCGACGGTATACCGAGTTTCAAATATTTGGTTTTTGAATTGCCCTGACTAGCATTAATGGCAGCATTTAATGCTCTCAAACGGTCATTAATATGACCGTTACTATTTGACCGGTATACCGACGGTATGCCGGTCTGTCTGTATTCAGAGCATTAAATACCACCAACTCTTGGTTCTCCTATAAAAGAAAGCTCTCTCTCTCTTGAGCTTTCTCACCAACTCTTACCATAAATTTTCTAACAACCAAAAGCTCCACAATTAATACTCGTCCAAGCTTTTCATTGTCATCCTCTCCCAAAGTGCTAGAGTATTAAAGAGTTATACATTTCGATCTTCACGTGTTAGAAGATCAACAAGTTCTCTTCTCTTTTGTTTGAAGTTGGCGAGCCTTCGTAAGAAAACTCGTGTGTAAAAGTTGGCGAGTCTTCGGATCCAAACTCGTGTTGAAGTTGGCGAGTTCTTCGGATCCAAACTCGTGTGTACTATTTGGTTAAATAGTGGATTAAAGCCGGAGAGAGTTCCGGGACTGGATTGCCTTAAAAGAGGATACCAGGATACATCCTTGCGTTTGATCTTTCTACTCTTTACTTTCAATTGTCTTTATTGCATCAATTGTTGTAGTTAATTTTTAATTTCCCTATTCACCCCCCCCCCCCCTCTAGGGTTCTACACACAATTCCAGGATTGGCCTTCTTTTATTGTTAATGCAAAGGCGACAGAAGTGAGTACTGAAAAGTTCAAACAGTTAGGAGTCCAGATGACTCATCCTAACCAAGATGAACATTCTATACCGGGGGTAGTAATTGCCAGAATAACTGCAAGAATACAGAAACACTGACCATTAATCTCAAAGGCAAAAAGTCTTTGGATGTCAATGTTACTCAAACGACATCCACCCCATCTGCACCACTGCAAAAGTCAACTCGTCCAAAAGAAGAGTATTCTTTTGATGAAGATGATATTTTAAGCATCTTCGATTGTTTGATCAAAAGCAATAAGCTTCAGCTTCCAGAGGCAAAACGACCAGAAGAAGTTGGTAAAACTGATCACCCTAAATACTGTGTTTATCACAGATTCATAAGGCATCCAACCAGAGAATGTTATGTGCTCAAGGGAAAAATCCAGGAGTTGGTCAACTCTGGAGCAATTACTCTGCAGTAGGACGAGAAAACGGTGACTGCTTATGTAGTTTCTCTCCAATTTGGTGATTTTCCACCACAACTCGTACAAGATGGTGCTGTCGCCATTCCAAGGACTACTCTAAAAATTGTGAATATCCTGCCTCCTCAAAATGAAGGTCCTGTTCCGATGTCAACTGACAGAGGAGAGATTATGTGGATTTATCTAGATCTGGTGGCAGAATTTGAAACGCCTTCCTCTTCTAAGCAAAAGAAGCATTCCAAGTCTAAATCCAAGAACTGCAATATGGTATCCTTTGAACCAATAACAGAAGAAGAAATTCTAATGGGCACTAGATCTAGGAAACCCTATCTTCGAGAGTATTCCAAAAATCAAGAGAACCCTGCTCCATCCCCGGATGCTCTTCCTCCATCATCTTCTCCTGCTGAAGATACACCATCTACATCATTGCCAGTGGTCGAGCCATCTCCTCCTAAGCCAACATCAGCGGACAAGGGAAAGCAACCTTTTCGTTTTGATAAAGCATTGAAGAAGTCATCATCTCTTGGACTTGAAAAGCCTTACAATTTTGACATATAGGCTCAATTGGTTAATACTCTAGCAAGATTGTCAATCTTTGAACTTTTACGACTCTCACAAAAAACTCGTGAGACGTTAAGTGAAGCCTTGATGCAGGCTGACACTTGTTTGACTCTTCTCAAGAAGCCCGAAAAGGAGCCAGTCAGCTGTGCACATTGTCATAGTGTCTTTGAATTAATGCCCAATATCACTTTTACACAAGATGACATGTTATTAGAAGACAATCGTCATGATCGTCCTCTTTATTTCACGGGGTATGTGGACACCATGAAAGTCGACCACATTCTGATTGATCGCGGGTCTGCACTTAGCATCATGTCGAAGTCCTTACTGGATGTCACGATCCGCTCCCGAATAACCGGATACGAGTCGGACACGCCCAGCCATTGTCGTTAGACACGACAAAGTAAGCTGTACCAATCTAGGGAGAACTAACTAGATATCAAGAAAATATGAAAATACAGCATCTATAAAATGTATCCCAGAGTAAAAGTACAATATTATAATTTATACATTCCAGAAATGACAGAAAGTCTACTAGTCTCAATACAGGAAAATAATATAGAAAACTGAGGTAAGCTCTAGGATTCTGCAGCCTCTAAGGCAAGAACAGCATCAGGTAGCTCTCCTGCATCAATTGGCTCCTCGCCTTAGTACGTGTCACACAGAGCCTCCAACTCACCTACAACATATCCTAGTCAGGAGCGGAGCTAAGTATATCCAAGGAAATGAACATGAACATCATGGTATGAATCAAGAAACAGAAAATATATATAAAGTACAGGAAATGCGACAAGACATAAAACTGAGCAGGAAATACTGAAAGTAAAACAGGGAACATGGTATGAGTCCTGAACATGAAATACAACATGACATGAAGTACAACCTGAATCATGAAATACAACCTGAACATGAAATACAACCTTTTAAATCGTATGATTGTTTAAGTTCTGAGACTTTGATTGTGGGGGGGGGGGAAAGGTTTGACCTAGAAGGAGTATGAACATTTTAATTTCGAGGATGAAATTTTTCTAAGGTGGGTAGACTTGTAACACCCAGTTTTCTAAAATGAGAGTAATTTTGAAATTTTAATCATTTATTGATTTGACATTTAAATCATGATATGATTTTTGGTAATTTTTAAATTATTTTAAAACTATTTAAAATTATGACTTGTGATTTTGATGTTTTGCTAGTGAAACCCTAGAGACTGTTTGACCTAGAGCCTAACCATGTGATTAGGATATTTTAATGTCATTTCTGGCCTAAGGATATTTTGCATTTGACCTCTTTAAATTATTTTAATATTTATTGCGTTGGTGATTGTTGATTTTGACCTTTGATAGGTGTGATTTTATGATGGTTTTGTGTCCGTATCGGACACGTATCAGTTTTTACTTACAAATGTTTGATGTGCCTCAAAGAGATTTTTTTTATTGCTGATTTTTTTTAAAAAGTGTTTGAATGAGATTGTTTTCTGCATGCGTTTCCTGTGATTGCTTTGTTTTAATTTTGAGGACGAAATTTTTTTAAGGTGGATAGATTTGTCACCCCCAGTTTTCAGAAACAGGGGTATTTTTGTCATTTTATATTTTTGAATATTTTTAAAATTTATTTTATTATTTATGATATTATTTTGGGGTTGAAATTTATTTTATTATTTATGATATTGTTTTGGGGTTATTTGAGTCGGGTTCGAATTTCAACTCAATCCGACTTAAAACGGGGACCTGTGGGATAGTTTGGCTCTAGTGGGACCCACACACTAGTTAGGCATGGCTCACATGATATTAATTTTAGTCCACATGATATTAATTTTAGTTAGTAGTTAGACTAATTATTTATGGATAGGTTTAGTTTAATTAGAGACTTAAAACTAGACTAAATTGACCTCAACCTTTAACCCATTCCTAATTTAAATCAAATAGATTAGTGGAGGGCATTTTAGACATTCAAATAGAGAACACCTCACCATTTTTGGGCAGCCACCTATGGGGGGGATAAGGAGTGAGTCACTCCTTCATTCATTTGCTTTCATCCACTTTCTCTCTCTTGTTCTTCCCCAAATTAATTTAGAGATGAACCTCCATTGATTTCACCTCCAAATCAACCCCTTCTTCCACCAAATCTTCTTCATTTATCCTCTACTCCATGTTTAGAGGGTGCTAGCCAAGTTTGGGAGGATTCGGAGCTCGTTCGTGTCCTTTTAGAATCTCTACGTGTCGGTAGGATTTTCCTTTGAATCCCTCTTTCGGAAGGTATAATCTCTCCTCTAATCCATCCCTACATGCATATAGGAATATTTTGAACCCATATGAATGACCCCCATGGTTGTATCTCCATTTGTGTCCATTTCGTGTCCATTTGGAGGTCATAGGAGTGTCCTTTGTGTTGTGGTTGTGTCCATGTGGGAAAACCCCAAATTTGGACACACTATGTGTTGTTGTTATGTATGAATGAATTATTACATGTTTAATCTCATATTTTTGTATTGGAAATGTGTTCTATAGTGTCTCATATATATATTAGTATAGAGAGTGAGTTCTTGATATATTATGTTATATACTTGTGTTTCTTTTGTCTCAAACTACCTAAATTCGTCATAATATTTATCCACATTTTTAGTAGCAATAGCAACTTAGAAATGTCATAACTTTTAGCTTAAAACTCCGATTTATCTTTCGTTTTTTTAAAAGAACCGTATCGAAGTTAGCTTTCCAAATATATATTTTAATAAGCCAAATTGTTTATGTAACTTTCTGTAGAATTATTTGAGTGTCAGCTGTACAAAAGACGAACGTGTTTCGGTATTTTCGCGATTTCGGGAGCTTCCGGACACGAAAATGCGATCCGTTTGAAGTTTCGGAAAGCTAACACGAAGTACTACAACATACTTTAATCCTAGAATTTAGTGAATGCCCAATTAGTACAGTATTGGTTTTAAGTAGAAGTGACTATACGATATATGCATTTTGTGTAACCTATGAGCCTATATAGTATGGATATAAAATGAATATAGAGTATGTAATGCATGATATGTTAGATGAATAAAATGATATATATATGATAGATATCATCTTTACATTAATGTATATATATGGTTGAATACAAGCATGTAGGAATGCAATTAATGTAATATATGTAAGCAATGCATAAATGCATGAATGAAAGAATGATATACAATGCATGCATGAAAGTATATAATGAATGCTAGATATAAATACAAGGTATATATGTAATGATAGGTATGAATGCATAATGTATAAATATTATAAATGCAATATCAGATTTCATATGTAGACATAGAACCAATGCATAGCTGATATTTAGATTGAATGTTAGTTCATTTTATGTTGTTCGAACACTGAACTGTCCATGTAAGCATATATACCTTCCTTTTCCTATTGCCAAGCCAATTTCAGTTTTTAATATAGTAGAATATCTATGAATGTAATGTTAACCTTCAACCCCTTAATTCGAAATGTTAGTTAATTTCAGTATTAGATAATGCATGAGCTGTATGCATATAGGATGTTGGCTTAATGGCAGATTTTAGATAACATGGTTCATTTTATGTGGTTAGTTACACCAGTTTATGGGATAGCTCACTTTAGTTTATATGTAAATGTAGAACTAAACTGAGAATGAACTTCACCCTCTACACAAGGACACCCCACTCTATATCAACCACCATGCCATGTAACCCTTCTCTAAATGATTGCTATAATATATATAGATTTATGTAAAGTATAGATGCATGTTAGTTATAACTTAAATAGTCTCTACTCTAATGTATATAGATGTATACTTGTAGCCATGCTTGTTAAGTATAATACATGTGTATTGTAGATGGGTTAGCTTTGTGCCATGTGTAGTGTAAACTCATAGCTAGTGTTGATTTCTCTTTTCATGTACACCTCCTTGTTCACACACACACACACATAGCTTTACATGTTAGTTCTTTTCTCTTATATATATATATATAATATATATATATATATATATATATATATAATGTTGAATATGCATGAATGTGATGTATCTTGATATGTGACTTGTGTTGGCTTGTATAGCCTTGGATTTGTATGGTGTGTACTAGCTAAGGTAGACTGGTTAGGCCTAGTGAGACTTCATTGAGTTTAGGTTGACCCAGTTGACCTAGCTTTGACTAGATAGTTGACTAGAGTTGACCAAGTATTGACTTTAGTCTAATTTGACCTAGACAGCATGTAGATGCATTGTAGCAGTCTATTTCCTTATTTTAGACATGTTGTAACTTGTGTTGCGCTGATTAGGAGACAGACACCTCTCCTCAGGCAGTACACCCTCTTCGGACATTCATTTATCAGGCGAGTACATTCTCTGACCGTTTTATACTTGTCTGGATATACATTCTTGTTCTAGATTACTGTACTTGATGCTGACACGATTGTTATCACGTATTGGTACTATATGGATCTTCTTTTGAGATGTTATCCCCTTGTATTCACTAGATACATATTGTGATGTGCGTTTTACTTACATATTGTATTTATTGAATACCCATATCATTATATACTCATTGTGCATATTGTACTCTCATTATCACATGAGTCCCAGGGATAGACCATTGTACACTATTGTATAACATTGTACAACTATTGTATAATATTGTACATCTATTCTATAATATTGTACATCTATTGTATAACATTGTACACTATTATATAAGATAACGTAACTGGAGTGGATCCTTGTGTATTGATTGGGGAGGGGGAGTAGAATTGGTTATGTAATTAAATCCTATTGTACAATATTGTATAACTATTGTATATGTCTATTGTACACTCACGTACAATGGAGTTACTATTGTATTGTCCTAGACCGTTTACATAACCATATTGTGCTCTAAATCATATGTTGCTTACAGTTCTTACTTATCATATATAGATATTTCCTATTATCAAATCTCTACTATTTTTATATACATTCTCTTTCAGCGTTTCATGTACCTTACTCTATTGCATGCTTTATATTTCCTAACTTGATATGAACTGCGTGAGATGTTTTATGCTCGCTCCTGTCCTGACTGGACCTGTTGATAAATTTTACAGATAGCCTGGAGATTGCCTGCTAGCCTAGAGGAGACATAGTAGAGGTTGCATAGATAGCTAGGGTTTTGCTTATAGCTTATTTTCAGTTGTCTTGAGTTGTATTTATGGATTACTGTATTTGAGATTTGAGATATTTTCTGGGTTGTGTATCTTAGACACTTAGACTTCTATCTGATGTATCTCTCTGTGGATTTCATGTTTTATCTATCTTCCATTATGCTCTACCTTAGATGTGATTGAGTTTACATTCTGCTATGTCACCCCTATTCGGGGAGTATAAACTGCTTAGCATTATATTGTTAGATGTTGTGACCTAGGACAGCGTTCTACCGCCGACACTGCGGCGTAGGCTGGACGTACCCACTTCTCGTGCCCTTACTCTAGGGTGCGGGTCGTGACAATGAGCAAAATCCTCGTCCGGAGTAGGAGGGTCAGAACTCCCAATACTACCACCGTCAGACTGGGGCTCCTCCTTTACAGCAACTTCAATAGGCGCTAGCTCTCCTTTCTGTACCTCCGTTTTTGGTATTTCCTCCTCCTTAACGAGCGATGACTCTTATTTGAAGGGAGGCAGCAGCTCTTCCTTCACAATGATCTCAGCCTTCGGCAGGGATGCTGCAAGAATCAAAGATAGAAAGAAACAAAGTTAGAAGATGGCCAGAGCCTTATGCGGCCCAGTCCAGATGAGCTTATACGGTCCTATTTGAGAGGGCTTCATGCGGTTCGATTCAGAGAGACTTATGCGTTTCTGTTCGACGGGTCATTATGCGGTTCAGTTTGTGAAGTGTCTATGCGGCTACTAGACAAACTCCCATGCGGCTCGGACATGGGGTATACCCCCATGCGGCTCGGACGTGGGACATACATGCGGCCCATACAATTTGAACAGTTCGATGAAGACGAGGGACGCATTAAAGGCTTGTGCATAAAGCATGCAACAGAGCCGTCTTTGTTAGGGTTTCGAACACTACACCAAATTGTTCAATTTCTAATGGACCCTTTTTTCCCTTTCTAACAGTTAAAGTCCGTTAGAAATTACTAACCATGTAGGTCCGTTAGTATTCACTATAGTCTGTTACAAATATATATATATTTTTTTCTTAAATAAAATAAGTTGGTGAAAAATCTGAGGGACAAAAGCCAAAAAAATTTAGCGCTAGGAATTTCCCAATTCCCTCCAACGCGCGGCTGAGCCCTAAGTGTCCCAACGTATATACACCCATCATCTCTCTCTCTCTCTCTCTCTACTGCTTTCTTTCTCTGATCTCTCTCAACCGCAGGTCCAACCGCAGGTCCAACCGCGGCAACCATCTCTGCGAGTTCGACTTCGGCGAGTTCAACCGCGGGTTCGACTTCGGCGAGTCCTTCAACCGCGGGTTCGACTTCGGCGAGTCCTTCAACCGCGGCAACTCCAGCAACCACCTTGGAAGCTCGACTTCGACGAGTCCTTCAACCGCGGGGCGTTCGTCTTCATCGATTGCAAACAAACTCCAGAGTCTCGATTTCTTTGCTTCAACCAAATTTTTGGGTGAGAAAAAAATCCTAATTTTTTGGGTGAGAAAAAACCTTTATATTCTTTTGCTTTGATTTAGGGTGAGAACTCACCTAGTTTTTTGGGAGGAGAGGTGGTGATGAGAAATTTTTGATTGAGATTAGGTTGCTCTGTCAAACCAAAGATAAATTCTAGAATATAATCACATACATCCTGTTAGTTAGGATTTTCCTAATGATTTTGTACATGACATTACATAAAGAGATGGGTCTAAAATCCGATAGGTAGGAGGGATTTGAAGTATTAAGGATAAGAGTAATGAAAGAGTGGTTTAAGGTGGAGGGCATAGCACCTGATATAAAGAAACTCTAAATAAGAGTAACAACCCCACCTCCATCAATGTCCCTGTGTTTTTGATAAAACAAAACAGGATACCCGTCTGGTCCTAGAGCTTTAGAAGCATTCATATTGGTGATAACTTGAAGAATTTCTTCTCGTGTTGGTTTAGCACTCAGAGATTCATTATCATCATTGTCAAGCTTTTGAAAATTTTGTAGCACATGAGTAGGTAGCGAGACAGTATCCTTGAATTGAAAGAGAGTTGAAATGATCCACCATGGGGTTACATATTTCATCATAATCTGTAGAGTGATCCCCATTCGCCTTTTCGAGACATGATATAGTGTTTTTTCTTCTCTTATTAAGTGTCGTTAAATGGAAGAACTTAGTATTTCTATCACCATCATTAAGCCAAGAAATGCACGAACATTTCTTCCAAAATAACTCTTGCAATTGGTGGAGTTTATTGATAATGATGCTGGAGGATCTTTCATTCTTTAAAGTCATATCAGTACAAGGGCCTTTTTGTTTCTCACACAAATTTGTTCTTGCATTTTGTATCATCTCATTTGTATATAGTGTTTCTTAATAGCTAACATTCTTTTTTTGGTTGGATGATTCGATTATATCTTCCTTACGCATACTCACCAAATTTTAACTCCTATGCTTAATATTTATCTCAATAAATATTGTATTCTAATTTTGTGAAGTTTTTGTTTTATGATGCAGTATGTCGGAACCAAATAACAAAGAGTGGATGAATGAAAATGATAGATTGGGCCCTGCATATACAAAGGGAATTAAAGATTTTCTTGAATTTGCCATTAAAAATCGTGCATCGGGGTTGACAACATTACCTTGTCCATATGTTAAGTGTCGAAATAAATTAAGATTTCAAGAAAAAATTATTGAAAGCCATTTAGTTAGGAATGGCATTAAAAAGTCATATACTTTATCGGCTTTACATGGTGAACAACCATCTAGTAATATTTGTAAGAATCCACCATTGCAACAGGTTGAAGAGGAAACCACGGATGACAAAAATATGGAGGATGGGGGAGGGGTAGGAATTGGAGACTTTATCGATGATTTATATGGTGTTAATGAAGCACCTCATTTAAATGATGAGGATGTTGGTGGTGCAGGAGTTCAAGAAGAACCTTACGTCGTTAATGAGAAGTACAATGAATATAAGAGATTATTAACTGAGAAGCTGTCCCCATCATGTGAAGGTTCTGAGACAACTCTTTCTGCAATTGTGGAGCTGCACAACTTAAAGAAACAGTTTGGTTGGTCAGGAAATAGTGTGATAGCACTTTTATTAATGTTGAAAAGGTGGCTCCTGTAACACCCAGTTTTCTGAAATTAGGATATTTTTGAAAAATTATTATTTTTATTATTTATTAATGGTATTTTAGTCACGATATGATTTTTGGTGATTTTTAGTTACTTAAAACTATTTCTAAGTCACGACTTATGACTTTGTGACTTTACTAGTATAACCCTAGTGTAAACCCTAGAGATTTCATAACCTAGAGACTAACCATGATCATGTGAGCCTAGCCATAGGTTTGGAACATCAAATTAGGGCTTTTTAGCCTAAAGGGTATTTTGGTAATTTTTTAGGATTTATTTGGAATTATTTGTATTTATGTGTTTTTATTATTGTTTAATTATTGTTAAGTATCATGAGAGCCCCTAACCAAGTTAGCCTAATCTAGAGATTAGTTACTAACCTAGAATGCTAAGGGGATAGATATTTGCATTGGTTAAAGTAGGAAAAATATCTTGATATTTACTTTATTGGATATTTTGCTTAAAACACTCAAAATATCAACCCATGGCACCAAAGTCTTTGCCTTCTCCATGAAGGAAAGCCAAAGACACCCCTCCCCTTGCCATGGCCGGCCAAGGACCCCCTTAGCAGCCACACCATTCTATATAACCCCATCACATTAATTCATGATTATTTTACATGAATTTAAACCTAGAAAAATCCTATTCCTTCAAACCTCCACAACTTGGACATTTTTGATCTAAATCACCTCTAGTTTCTTGCATTGGACTCCCCTACACTAGAGGATACTAGTTAGGGCCTGCTATCAAGGAATTGTGGAGCTTTGGGTATCACCAAGAGAAGAGGACACCCCCCTACTTGGTGTTTTCTTGAGTTTTCACTAAATAGGTAAATACCCTCAAACCTTGTTAATATTATATTTTCTCTTCATAGTTGCATGCATCTAGGTACCATGGAACTGTTGGTCAAGTTTGGTAGGAAATAGGTTTGGTTTGGTGTCCGTATCGGACACGTATCTGTATTTAAATTAGAGTGTTTGGTGAAATGCCTCATAGGACTTTTTGTTCTTGGTTTTCAAAACAAATTACATATTTGTGAAGCTTATTATACGTATATTGTATGTTGGTAGGACTGAGTTGATATTAGGGTCCTTTTCGTGTCCAAATTGGACACGAACACACGAGTTGGACACAGCACTGTGCACACTTTGTTTCCCTGCTACCCGACACTATTTTCTCCACGAATTGGACACGTGGACACGTGCCACTTGGCACAGAGGTGGGGGCACCCTCTGACAAGCCCCCTCTCGAGTTTGAGACACTCTAGTGTCGTGTCGGACGAGAAATCCGACACGTACTGACCGTACACTACACTGCACACAGTGTTAAACACGTACTGACACGACACGTGAAGGGGTGACACTTGGTGGGCACGAGGGGGCAATGTCTGCGAACATGCCTCCCAAGTTTCGTAGCTTCTAGTGTTGTGTCGGACACGAATTCGTGTGTGCATCGAATTTGCACTGATAGCGCACACGTGGAAATTAGGCTCTGATACGGGCCTCGTGTCGACTCTGTATGACACGTGGACATCGTGCAGGAACCTAGGCACCTAGCCTGACCCTAGGTGAACCTAGGGACACGAGCACGACACCTCACGTGTCCTGTGTCGTGAGCACGAGACATGTGAACACGTGCACGAGACAGTGCACTTCACAGTGCACTGTGCTTACCCGATTTGGGTTTTTGACACTTTGACATGCCGTGTCGTGTCGTAGTGGACTCCTAGGGACACCTATGACACGTGTACACATGGGGGCACGATTACCAACCATTGGTTTCAAGTCTTAGTTGAGTTTAGGGATCGGATTTGGGTTTACCCCTATGTTCAGTTATGAACAGTATTTTCTGGGTTAAATTGGTATTTTTCTGAGTTTTAAAACGAATTTCTAACTAAAATTGTGTACTATATATATGTATTTTTGTGTGTATTTACATTGTATACATATGTATATGTATATGTGTGTGTATGAGAGATGTGAGGGTATATATCTATGTATATATGTTTGTGTTTATATATATATATTTATATAGTGGGTGTATGTGTGTGATTTTTGGGTTCCGAAATCTGGAACTACCCTCTGTTCTCAGTTTTCTGAGAACACATACCCCCTTCTTCCTGTGTCCAGTTCTCCATCTCTCCCTCACTCTAATTCACTCTTTCCTCCCTTTCCTCTCTCTCTATTATATGTATTATATAAGTTGTATAATAAATATATATAATATATATTTATATATATATATATATATTTTATATATAAATATATATAGATATATATGATATATATATATATAAAATATATAGATTATAATTATATATATATATATATATATATATATAATATATATATATATATATATATATTTTGTTAGATTAGCTATATTATCTATATATTGTATATATATATATATATTTTTTTTTTTTTTATTATTTGTATGTATATATATAGATATATATATAATATATATATATATATAAAATATATAGATATATATAATATAATATATATATATATATAGAATATATATCTATATATATTATATCTATATATATATATATATATATATATATAATATAAGATATATATATATAGATATATATATAATATATATAATATATTATATATATATATATAATATATCTATATATATAATATATATATGTTATATATATATATTTTGTTAGATTATATATATTGTATCTATATATTGTATCTATATATATATATATATTATATATATATATATATATATATATATATAATCTATATATATAATATATATATATATATAATATATATATATATATATATATATATATATATATATTATATATATATATATATTATATGGCATAGGAGTATTACATAGGCTAGGCCTATGTAGTAACATGTATATATTATATATATATATATATATATTATATATATATATATATATATATATATATATATATATATATATATATATATATAGATATATACTTACATATATATATATATAATATATATATATATATATATATTGATATATATATATATATATATATATATATTAAAAAAAAATATATATATGTTTTTTTTATATATATATATCTATATTATATATATAAATATATATGATATATATGTAAGTTATCTATATATATAATATATATATATATATATATATATAATATCTATATATATATAGTATATATATTATATGGCATAGGAGTATTACATAGGCTATAGGCCTATGTAGTACATTGTATATATATATATATATATTAAGTTATATCTATGTTATATATATATATATATATATATATATATATATATATATATATATATAATATATATTATATATATATATATATATATATATATATATATTATATATATATATATATCTATATATATATATAAGGTAGATACCTACATGGTATTAGCCTATGGCCTAAGTTATAGCCTATGGCATTAGGGCTAACCCAAATTGACCTAATGACCCAAACCCTAACTAGATTTGACCAAGTTTGACCAAACTTGACTAGTAGACCTAGTTGACTAAAGTTTGACTAAACCCTAACTAATTGATTTATGTTGACCATATGGTTATGAAGATAGTCCTATGTAATTTAAGATATGTATGGGGTTAAGTGGAATAATTAAGAGTGGTGTCATGGTTTGAGTTAGTCTTATGGAGTATTGACTTAGGTAATTGACCACTGACCTAAATTACCTTAGTTAGTCTAAGTTTGACCTAGGCTTGACCTAGATTGATCATGTTGACTAGTATTTGACTAGTCTGGCTAGAATGTTGACCAAGGGTTGACTTTAACCTAGATTAGACCTGTTTGACCTTGTTTGACTTTATTTGACTTAGTTTGATTCCCTGTGACCTAGTATGACTTCATGTGACCTAGTTTGACTGTTAAGTTGACCAAGAGTTGACTTTTGACCAGATTGACCTAGAATCATGTAGTATGCATTGTATACTCTATTTTTACCGTTGTGGATACATTGTGACTTGTGTTGCTCTGATTAGGAGCTATACATCTCTCCTCAGGCAGTATATCCTCTTCAGACATTCAGTTATCAGGCGAGTACATTCTCTGACCGTTTCATACTTGCCAGGATTTATATTCTTGCTCTAGATTACTTTACTTGATGCTGACACGATTGTTATCACGGATTGGTACTATATGGATCTTTTCATGAGATGTTATCCTCCTCGGGAGCATTAGATACTTTTGTCACGTGTGTTTCACTTACATCATGTATCTCATGCTTCTATTATCATGTATCTTCATGTATCAGCTAGTGACTCATGTACTCTCATGATCACCGAGCCTTCATGAATCTTAATGAATCACTCACGTATCACCCAATTATGGGCTTATCACGAATCTTAACATAACCTGAATGGATCCTTGTGTATTGATTGGGGAAACGGGGGAGTAGAAGTGGACATGTGAATAATTCCAAAGTAGTGTAATCATGTGCAAACTCAGTAGTGTAATCATGTATAAATTCTAGCCATTCACATGCCTATCTTGTACTCTACATCACTAGCCACTTACAGTTCTCTATATACAGTAGATATTTCTTTTACAGCTATCTCTTTTACTACATGTATCTTCCTTCAGCAGTTTCTGTATTTTACTCTATTGCATGCTTATATTTTTGTATCATACTATGCACTGCGTGAGATGTATTGTGCTCGTTCCTGTCCTGACTGGACCTGTTGAAAATATTACAGAGGATGAGGATGAGGTCCTGGTGTCTGCCTATTATGGAGCAGGACTAGATGATACTTATGTTGTGGACCCTCAGCAGGATCCACCTGCAGCTGAGGATGTTGCCCCAGTAGTCTATGCTAGTTTAGCTAGACAGTCTTTTCTATATTATCTTTTGTCTCACATTCTGAGTTGTATTTTGAGATGTTGAGATGTATAGACTCTTAGACTTATATTGTATTTTGAGTTGACATTCTGGATGTTATGTTATCCTAGACACTTAGACTTATTTCATCTTTTCTACTGTTCTCTTGAGTTACCATCTGTCTATCTATCTATCTTTCATTCTTCTACCTAGATGTGATTGAGATTGTATTCTATTATGTCACCTCCATTCGGAGAGTATAAACTGTACAGGTACTTTTATATTGTTAGATGATTGACTTAGGACAGCGTTCTACCGTCGACACTGCGGCGTAGGCTAGACGTACCCACTTCTCGTGCCCTTTTTCTAGGGTGCAGGTCGTGACACATTTTTAGTGGTGGCCCATGCAGGTCCTGTTTATGTAGTGGTATTCGAACTAGAGTATCACTACAGCCTGTGATAGGATTTGAGAAATAGGCTTAGAAGAGTGGATACTCAATCACAATTAGGAACAATTTCTATGGATTTGAATCTACTGACTCTTGTTCAAATCTGTATAATCCATTTCATATTGTCCTTCTCGATACTATCATCCTTGTACCGTTATTGACTTCCTTATTGATCTGTCTTCAGGATGGAGGAGACACAATTGCAGCGTCTCGGTCCAGGTGATACCACTGAGAGGTCTGCCACCTCTCGTCCAGCTCACCAGGACCCGGGGACTGCAGCTCCCCTTACTACAGCTCATGTGGAAGTTTCTGCCACATTTGGGGGTGCACCTCTATCTATTCGAGGGACCATCCCAGCTACCCCAGATGTGCCTCCCCCGCAGTTTCGTCAGCCACAGTTTCAACAGCACCAGCAGTACCAGCAGCAGTTCCAGCCACAGATGCCATCTGGATTAGTGGATGCTGCACAGTTGTTTACATACTTCCAGTAATTCCTAGAGTCGCAGCAGGCTCAGCAGCAGCGTCATACGATGGAGTTTACCAGGGGCATAGATGAGGTTCATCAGCTGGCTAGAGCGACGATAGCGAGGTTGGCAGTCCAGCCACAGGAAGGATCAGGACAGCCGCGACAGCAGAGGATTTCGGGCATTCAGGAGTTCAAGAAGATGAACCCCAGGGACTTCTTGGGGACAGAGGGGATTCTTTATGCTGACGACTGGATTGAGCACATTGAGGAGATCTTCCGACTGGCGGAGATACTAGCCGGACTCCAGATAGAGGCAGCAGCCAGCCAGATGTGGGATCTTGCCCGTACTTGGTATCAGACGGACCCGAGAGTAGGCACTCCAGGACAGACATGGGGAGCTTTCAAGGAGCTCTTCAAGGAAAAGTTTTTCCCGGATCAGGCAGTCGGTACTTTGGAGACCCAGTTCGAGAACCTGGTTCAGGGGAACCGGACTGTAGAGGAATATTCTGGTGAGTTTTGCCGGTTGAGCAGATTTGTAGAGGGCCTTAGCGAGACAGCGAAGGCGAAGAGGTTTAGGAAGGGCTTGGTCAAGGAGGTCAAGTCCTTGACCAAGAGTGACAGGAATGCCACTTTTGAGGAGATTCTAGCAGGAGCGATGGTAGCTGAGGATGATCTTGAGCTGAAGCTCAAGAGGGGCCGTAACACACAGGGAGCCGACAGGAGTGGAGGGCAGGCCAAGAGGTCTCACTATCAGCATCAGCAGAGGCAGCCACAGCAGTATCTGCAGCCGAGACAGCAACAACAGGCCCCGAGACAGCAGACTACCAGTTGTCCCTACTGTAAGAAGCCAGGACATGGATGGGGAGAGTGCAGGAAGAGGCTAGGCTGGTGCCTACTATGTGGGGCAGCGGACCACCAGCTGAGGGAGTGTTTCCAGTACATAGGCAGAGTAGCAAAGGGAGCAGCACCAGGAACAGGAGCCATGGCCCCGGTAGGTCAGCAGAGGCAGCCACAGCAGTAGAGATTTATGCAGTTTCAGCAACAGGCTGGAAGAGGACAGCAGGGGCGAGCCTACGCCATGACAGTTGAGGATGCCCAGGCAGTTGGCGATGTGCTTGCAGGTTCTGTTCTTCTAAATTCCATTCCCACCTTGTTTCATTATATCTATCTTAAAATCCAATTCCATCTGCTCCTATCTGGTCTTTATTAGTGATCAGTTTTGACCTGGTAGTTCTTTTTGATTTTGTCGATTGTTTGTTTGTTTCTTCATCTCTTACTTAGGAGTAGGAGTAGTAGTAGGAGTAGTTTTAGCTATTAATATAATTCTTGAGTAACTTCTTTGTCAATGATTTTTCCTTAAATGAATTAATGTATGTGTCATGCCTTTGACTTAGAATTGATAGAGTAGCTCTGACCATAGAATGGTAACCCTTTTAGCCCTGAGATTTATTGTTTCCTATTCTTCCCAGTCTATACCTATGACCAGGACTGTCCCACTTAACCTGCCTCTTATATTACTATTGCATCACAATTTCCGGTTCAATTTAGGCCATAGACCTTTCCTACTCTAAATTATGATCATCGTAGACACATTACCGTGACTTTTAAATTAAGAGCACAAGACTAGTTGTTTTCTCAAAACTAATTTCACGTACATGACCTAGACATGACATTCTACACCTATGACCTTAGTGTTCCACTCAGGCATACCATCGTGTGCTTCATTTGCTTAGTACGATTTTTCTGACCCGAGGCTCCATCCTGATTTACCCCATGGAGTTACCTTGATTCAATTTAAATCAAGGACACCTTATAACCTAAAACTGCAACCAATTTTTGGTCATGACCCAGTATAGATCTACTACCCATATTTGGCTTGTTGACCTTGTATGTTGCTAGGTAGTAGCTTCGACCCTGATTGTTGGAGGTTTGACCTAGGAGGAGTACGGCCATCTAAATTTCGAGGACGAAATTATTTTAAGGAAGGTAGACTTGTAACACCCAGTTTTCTAAAATTGGGGTATTTTTGAAAAATTATTATTTTTATTATTTATTAATGGTATTTTAGTCACGATATGATTTTTGGTGATTTTTAGTTAGTTAAAACTATTTCTAAGTCACGACTTATGACTTTGTGACTTTACTAGTATAACCCTAGTGTAAACCCTAGAGATTTCATAACCTAGAGACTAACCATGATCATGTGAGCCTAGCCATAGGTTTGGAACATCAAATTAGGGCTTTTTAGCCTAAAGGGTATTTTGGTAATTTTCTAGGATTTATTTGGAATTATTTGTATTTATGTGTTTTTATTATTGTTTAATTATTGTTAAGTATCATGAGAGACCCTAACCAAGTTAGCCTAATCTAGAGATTAGTTACTAACCTAGAATGCTAAGGGGATAGATATTTGAATTGGTTAAAGTAGGAAAAATATCTTGATATTTACTTTATTGGATATTTTGCTTAAAACACTCAAAATATCAACCCATGGCACCAAAGTCTTTGCCTTCTCCATGAAGGAAAGCCAAAGACACCCCCCCTTTCCATGGCCGGCCAAGGACCCCCCTAGCAGCCACACCATTCTATATAACCCCATCACATCAATTCATGATTATTTTACATGAATTTAAACCTAGAAAAATCCCATTCCTTCAAACCTCCACAACTTGGCCATTTTTGATCTAAATCACCTCTAGTTTCTTGCATTGGACTCCCCTACACTAGAGGATACTAGTTAGGGCCTGCTATCAAGGAATTGTGGAGCTTTGGGCATCACCAAGAGAAGAGGACACCCCCCCTACTTGGTGTTTTCTTGAGTTTTCACTAAATAGGTAAATACCCTCAAACCTTGTTAATATTATGTTTTCTCTTCATAGTTGCATGCATCTAGGTACCATGGAACTGTAGGTCAAGTTTGGTAGGAAATAGGTTTGGTTTGGTATCCGTATCGGACACGTATCTGTGTTTAAATTAGAGTGTTTGGTGAAATGCCTCATAGGACTTTTTGTTCTTGGTTTTCAAAACAAATTACATATTTGTGAAGCTTATTATATGTATATTGTATGTTGGTAGGACTGAGTTGATATTAGGGTCCTTTTCGTGTCCAAATTGGACACGAACATACGAGTTGGACACAGCACTGTGCACACTTTGTTCCCCTGCTACCCGACACAGTTTTCTCTACGAATTGGACACGTGGACAGGGGCCACTTGGCACAGAGGTGGGGGCACCCTCTGACAAGCCCTCTCTCGAGTTTGAGACACTCTAGTGTCGTGTCGGACGAGAAATCTGACACGTACTGACCGCACGCTACACTGCACACAGTGTTAAACACGCACTGACAAGGCACGTGAAGGGGTGACACTTAGTGGACACGAGGGAGCAATGTCTGCGAACATGCCCCCCAAGTTTCGTGGCTTCTAGTGTTGTGTCAGACACGAATTCGTGTGTGCATCGAATTTGCACTGATAGCACACACGTGGAAATTGGGCTCTGATACGGGCCTCGTGTCGACTCTGTACGACACGTAGACACCGTGCAGGAACCTAGGCACCTAGCCTGACCCTAGGTGAACCTAGGGACACGAGCACGACACCTCACGTGTCCTGTGTCGTGAGCACGAGACATGTGAACACGTGCACGAGACAGTGCACTTCACAGTGCACTGTACTTACCCGATTTGGGTTTTTGACACTTTGACACGCCGTGTCGTGTCATGGTGGACTCCTAGGGACACCTACGACACGTGTACACATGGGGGCACGATTACCAACCATTGTTTTCAAGTCTTAGTTGAGTTTAGGGGTCGAATTTGGGTTTACCCCTATGTTCAGTTATGAACAGTGTTTCCTGGGTTTAAATTGGTATTTTTCTGAGTTTTAAAACGAATTTCTAACTAAAATTGTGTATTATATATATGTATTTCTGTGTGTATTTACATTATATACATATGTATATGTATATATGTGTGTGTATGAGAGATGTGAGGGTATATATCTATGTATATATGTAGTTGTGTGTAAATATATATATATGTATATATGTAGGTGTGTGTGTGTGTGATTTCTGGGTTCCAGAAATCTGGAACTACCCTCTGTTCTCAGTTTTCTGAGAACACATACCCCCCTTCTTCCTGTGTCCAGTTCTCCTTCTCTCCCTCACTCTAATTCACTCTTTCTCTCACTTTCCTCTCTCTCTATGGATATGTATTATATATAAGTTGTATATATATATATATATATATATATATATATATATATATATATATATATATATATATATATATATTTGTGTTAGATTATATATATTGTATATATATATATATATATATATATATATATATATATATATATATATATACAATATATATAATCTAACACAAATATATATATATATATATATATATATATATATATATATATATATATATATATATATATATATATATATATATATTTGTATATATATATATATACAATATATATATATATATATATATATATATATATATATATATATATATATATATATATATA
This sequence comes from Iris pallida, assembly GCA_029216955.1. Lineage (NCBI taxonomy): Eukaryota > Viridiplantae > Streptophyta > Magnoliopsida > Asparagales > Iridaceae > Iris > Iris pallida. The sequence goes on along the minus strand of JANAVB010010193.1, from coordinate 3,567,575 downwards.
TATATATATATTATATAAGGTAGATACCTACATGGTATTAGCCTATGGCCTAAGTTACTAGCCTATGGCATTATGGGCTAACCCAAATTGACCTAATGACCCAAACCCTAACTAGATTTGACCAAGTTTGACCAAACTTGACTAGTAGACCTAGTTGACTAAAGTTTGACTAAACCCTAACTAATTGATTTATGTTGACCATATGGTTATGAAGATAGTCCTATGTAATTTAAGATATGTATGGGGTTAAGTGGAATAATTAAGAGTGGTGTCATGGTTTGAGTTAATCTTATGGAGTATTGACTTAGGTAATTGACCACTGACCTAAATTACCTTAGTTAGTCTAAGTTTGACCTAGGCTTGACCTGGATTGATCATGTTGACTAGTATTTGACTAGTCTGGCTAGAATGTTGACCAAGGGTTGACTTTAACCTAGATTAGACTTGTTTGACCTTGTTTGACTTTATTTGACTTAGTTTGATTCCCTGTGACCTAGTATGACTTTCTGTGACCTAGTTTGACTGTTGAGTTGACCAAAAGTTAACTTTTGACCAGATTGACCTAGAATCATGTAGTATGTATTGTATACTCTATTTTTACCATTGTGGATACATTGTGACTTGTGTTGCTCTGATTAGGAGCCATACATCTCTCCTCAGGCAGTATATCCTCTTCAGACATTCAGTTATCAGGCGAGTACATTCTCTGACCGTTTTATACTTGTCAGGATTTATATTCTTGCTCTAGATTACTTTACTTGATGTACACGATTGTTATCATGGATTGGTACTATATGGATCTTTTTATGAGATGTTATCCCCCTCGGGAGCATCAGATACTTTTGTCACATGTTTTTCACTTACATCATGTATCTCATGCTTCTATTATCATGTATCTTCATGTATCAGCTAGTAACTCATGTACTTTCATGATCACCGAGCCTTCATGAATCTTCATGAATCACTCACGTATCACCCAATTATGGGCTTATCACGAATCTTAACATAACCTGAATGGATCCTTGTGTATTGATTGGAGAAACGGAGGAGTAGAAGTGGACATGTGAATAATTCCAAAGTAGTGTAATCATGTGCAAACTCAGTAGTATAATCATGTATAAATTCTAGCCATTCACATGCCTATCTTGTACTCTACATCACTAGCCACTTACAGTTCTCTATATACAGTAGATATTTCCTTTACAGCTATCTCTTTTACTACATGTATCTTCCTTCAGCAGTTCCTGTATTTTACTCTATTGTATGCTTATATTTTCCTATCATACTATGCACTGCGTGAGATGTATTGTGCTCGTTCCTGTCCTGACCGGACCTGTTGAAAATATTACAGAGGATGAGGATGAGGCCCTGGTGTCTACCTATTATGGAGCAGGACTAGATGATACTTATGTTGTGGACCCTCAGCAGGATCCACCTGCAGCTGAGGATGTTGCCCCAGTAGTCTAGGCTAGTTTAGCTAGACAGTCTTTTCTATATTATCTTTTGTCTCACATTCTGAGTTGTATTTTGAGATGTTGAGATGTATAGACTCTTAGACTTATATTTTATTTTGAGTTGACATTCTGGATGTTATGTTATCCTAGACACTTAGACTTATTTCATCTTTTCTACTGTTCTCTTGAGTTACCATCTGTCTATCTATCTATCTTTCATTCTTCTACCTAGATGTGATTGAGATTGTATTCTGTTATGTCACCTCCATTCGGAGAGTATAAACTGTACAGGTACTTTTATATTGTTAGATGATTGACTTAGGACAGCGTTCTACCGCCGACACTACGGCGTAGGCTGGACGTACCCACTTCTCGTGCCCTTACTCTAGGGTGCGGATCGTGACAGCTCCCTAGTGGAAATACGTTGCCAAAAAAGTATCCAGTTATGAAGAGTAAGATGAAAGACTTGGGTATGTAAGCCATATTCATTCATGCATGTGTCAATAATTGTGTTTTATATTGGAAAGATAATGAAGATAAAGAGGAATGTCCTAAATACGGAGAATCGAGATACACAGTGACCATGAGAAAGGGAGGAAGCCTTCGTAAAGAACCCAAGAAAATACTGAGACATTTTCCTTTGATTCCAAGACTTGTTAGACTGTATACCATACCATGGATAGCACGAGAAATGACTTGGCACCACCGGACAACCTCTTCATGGGATTATTTACGACATCCATCTGATTCGCCTCAATGGAAAATGTTTCGAAATAAGTGGCCAAATTTTGCTGAAGAAGAACATAATGTTTGGCTTGCAATAGCAACTGATGGTTTTAATCCACGTGGTATCCAATCCTCTAGCTATAGTTGTTGGCCTGTCATGGTGGTTCCTTATAATCTTCCACCTTCATTCTGTATGAAGCGTGAGTTTCGGCTGTTGTCTTTGTTGATACCTGGGCCAAAGGTACCTGGTCAAGATATTGATGTTTTCCTACAACCACTAGTGGAGGAGATGAAGCAACTGTGGGAAGAAGGGGTCCCAGCGTATGACAGTTACAAAAGCCAACATTTTACTTTGAAAGCTATGTTGATGTGGGGTATTCATGATTTTCCAGCATATGGAAATTTATCTGGGTGCATAACACATGGATACAAAGCTTGTCCTGTTTGTGGAGACAACACTCCATCCATCCATCTTGAATGTAGTAATAAACAAGTTTACACAAACTATCGTATGTTCCTTAGCATGAATCATCCCTTTAGAGGTGATGGGTATTTGGGACTTAGCTCCTCAGAATATACACTTCCTCCACCTCGTTTAAATGGAAATGCACTTGTAGAAAAGTTGAGTAATATTAAGTATATACCAGGAAAAATTCCAAAAGCTCCAGGTCGAAAGCGGAAGACTGATGATATAGTTGAAGCTAAAGAGGCATGGTATAAGAGATCAATATTTTTGACTTGGAATACTGGAGTTCTCATCAAGTTCGTCATCTCTTGGATGTGATGCATATTGAGAAGAACGTGGCAGAGCATTTAATTAATAGAATTTTAGATAACAAGATGAAGACAAAGGATACCATAAATGCAAGGTTGGATATGGAACGGTTGGGCTTGCACAATGACCAGTGGATGGCTCTAGATGAAAAGACTGGAAAGCAGATAAAACCAACAACATCATTTGTTTTGGATAAAGAGGAGAAGAGAGAATTTTGTAAAATATTGAAAGACTTAAAGCTTCCTTCTAGCTTTTCGTCTAACTTGAGCAATATTGTCACTCTCAATCCACCTGGTTTGCACTCTATGAAGTCCCATGATTATCATGTTATTTTAGAGTACTTATTGCCAGTATTGCTTCAACATGCATTTCCAAAACATCCAGATTTGCGAAGAGCTATTCAGCAGATAAGCTTATTTTTCAACTTATTATGTTCAAAAATCCTAGTTAGAAAGGATATCCAACGAGCTAAATACATGGTGGCAGAAGCATTATGTGTGTTAGAGAAACATTTTCCACCTGCATTTTTTGATATCAGTGTCCACCTTAGTGTCCATTTAGCTGATGAAGCATTAATGTGTGGACCTACTGCACCTCGATGGATGTATCCTTTTGAACAGTAAGTAATTTATTTTGTATCTTAATTCATTATATACTTTTTAATTGTTGCAACATCTAATCCATTATTTTCCATATGTATTGTTTACGAACAGACATATGAAGACATATGAAGGAGTTTAAACATATACCGAGCAATAAGCGGTATGTTGAAGGATCCATTGCAGAATCCTATCTTGTTGGCGAGTCCGTTAGATATGCAATGGAGTATATGCCAAATCCGCAAGAGGAAAATCACAAATATACACATGAAGCCTTCCTAGAAGATAATGGGTATTTCTCTGATGAAGGACCTTTACTCGACGATAAATCTATGATGCTTGAACCTACACAATTTCAACAAATACGTCGATGGGTCCTCTTTCGTCTCAATGTTGATGGACTCGATGAATATTATAAGTATGTTGTCTTCTTTTATGTATCGTAGATGTCCGCATATAGATTTTGTCATAATAAGCTTGTTAATTATTATGAACAAATTGCAGTGAATATAAAACGTCAATCCGATCTGCCTTACATGGAAAAGGAAAGGGGATTCAATTGACAGAAATAGAAATTCAGACTTCTTTCATCCCTTGGTTATATGATAAGGTATTTTTTAATTTTTTTCTTTTTTGCATTAGCTAAGTTCACTTTCTTATTTTAACTTTATTTTTTAATTATCATTGTAAAGCTGATTATTGTCGGGGATACGGAGACAAAGGCTATGTTATGGTGATTAGTTCAAGGGCCAAATCACATAGTTAAAACATACAGAAAGTACAGAGCTAACGACTTTGTATTCTCTACTAGATCTCATGATGATAGTGTAGTCACACAAGATAGCGGTGTTTGTTTGAGAGCATGGACTACATTTAGAGCAAGAAAAAGTGATAAAAACTTCAAAGACGCTTGGACCTTGTGGTATGGAGTTATCAAGCAGATAATTGAGGTGGACTATACAATATTTAAGGAGTTAGTGTTTTATTGTGACTGGGTAAGGGTGGAGGACAAAATCAATGGTTGTAAGCAGTGCCCATACTCAAACCTGGTGATGGTAAATTTTGATAGGTTTAAGAGTTCCAGTAGTGAGTTAGATGAGCCTGCCATTCTCGCGTCTGAGGCAAGTCAAGTATTTTACTCGAAAGATCTTAGAAATCCTGGTTGGTGGGTAGTGATACACTCACCAAAGAGATTGACTTATCAAGTAGATGACTTAGAGATACCAATGGTTCAATCTACTCTTGAAGACCAACCTCATTTGGAAACTTTGTTGCAACAATATGTTCCTGCTTAGATATTGGAATTAGAGGCAGAGCTTATCAAACAAGAGGACTCTATTTTGCAATTGATTCTTGTACTTTAATTACTACATGTACTTTTTTAATATAAGTTCCTTGTAGTATTTTTTTCAATACTAATGAAGTTTGCAACTTTTCATTTATCTGTTAGATTTTAGAACAACAAAGTCAGGGGCAATTCCTATTTACTGTCTTTGAATACAACAAAGTCAGAGGTTATGATTACTTTTGGAATATGGAGAAATAAACAGTTGAAGTTATTTTAATCCAAAGTCAGGGACAAGTCAGTTGAAGTTATTTTAATGCAAAACCAGCTGTATTAGCTATACAAGTTCTCGTCAATGTTTGTCAGCCATAGGACAATAAGACTGTCCAAATTTCATAGCATTGTCCGTCAAATAAGTAGTTGCTAACACTTTGTATAGTGCTCTTAATGTTAGCCATTGTAAATATGTAAAAATTCAGTGTATTTAGCTACCAATCTCTGTTAAGTATGGACTTGGCATATCAGACCATGACGATGAAGGATGGCTTGTAACCGTTGAATTTGACAAATTCTACTTATTATGTGGATATGTGCCTAATTCTGGAGATGGTTTAAAAAGATTGGTAATGATTTATGTTTCCCTTCTGTCCTTGGGTCATTCATACTTGTTATCAGAATGAAACAACTTCAAGTATCGAATTTAGTGTATGTTTATGTTAGACTTATAGAGTTCAGGAATGGGATCCATCTCTGAGCAATTACATGAAAGTAAGTGTGGTATATATGATCTACTATTGCATTTGCCGTATATTCATGTTTGTACATAGCCGTAAATACTCTTATCTGATGCTGGAGAAGTTTGTCTGTTTAGTATCATTTGTTCTATTACTTACTATATTGAGGTCATCAGGATGAATGATTTCACATCTTTTCAGAGAATTTTTGTTGGATTAAGTGCTTAACCAGTGGTATTCCACTTGTCACGGAAAATGGCTCATAGTCTGGATGGCATATATGGGATAGAACTCATACAAGTCTCGTATATTTTTACCGTATTAGAGATTTAAGAAGAAACAACAAGCATCAAAATAAATCTACACCACCTCAAGCACACATGTTTTGTTCAGGTGCACCATTTGACATTTTGATTTGTTTAGGCATTTACCAATTACTGAAAGTTAGTTTCTGAAATGCTACTGTTCAGTACATGATTTAGTAAATGTTGGATACAGTAGAGATATTATTTATATGTTCTATATGTAAATGCTATAAACGTTCATGCCCGTAATCATCTTTGGATTCTGGAAAAGGAGAGTCGGAGACCATCAAGATCCTATATCTTTGTAAGTTTGAACTTGGGTTTCTTCAAAAGAAGTTTCGACAGATCCTATGCCTGATTTATGGAACTTCAGGTTTACTTTGTTCTTTTGGATGTAAAGAATAGGTTTTACTCTTATGAGGGTTAAGTTGAAAACAATGAGGCAATGAATTAGGTAATCTTATACTTTTGTAGGAATTGATGAATTCAGTTCCTGTTGGAAGTAAGTCATGAACCTTGGGAATTTTTTGATGTTAAATCCTAGGTTAGTTGTTTTGAAAGCCCACGTATTATAATTCTCAAGAGCAACCTAGCAATAACAGGACCTTTTTCCTGTGTTTTTGTGTGCATTTGAGAGTTTTGTGAATCTATTTGTTCTTTATTTTCCTGAACAAGGCACTTCTAGCTTCTAGTCTTGCTGTTTTTTTTAATTTTTATCATAGAAATTGGTGATTACATGTTATTTAGCATTCTGTAAGGTGTATATCATATCGTCATTGGCTTTTTGTAAGGTTGTACTTACAGATCTATCCAGAGTAAGCATTGTGTGGATAACACTATTGAAAGTGATTGCAACTTTTAGATTATATTTTAAGACCTGAACTTCGCATAAAATCCTTGACGCTTTTTGATCACTATGCACAGAAAAAGACAATTCGCTGGTGTACCTTTTGTAAGCAAAGTGTTAATAGTTGTTTGGCTATCCTTTTAGGAACTGGAAAAATCAAAGCCTGTAATCTTAACTGGTGATTTGAACTGTGCTCATCAGGAGATCGACATCTATAATCCTACGGTAAGGAATTCACAAATGATGCACATTGTCATATCTTATGTTTTTATATTTTAGAACAGCTGTATACGATGTTTTATGTTGGGTCTTTTCCTCCCAAATCTACCAAGTCTTTCTTTTTATTTATTTTTCTTCAAAAGGCCTTATTGTGTTGCTTGTGTTTTGACTGTGCATTCTCTCTGCAATAGATTCAGGATGTTCGTTATGAACTTTCCATGTCATCTCACTTGGAAATAATTCTACGTGTTACTCCGTAAGAGCACTTGATTTTCTGTAGCATCACCCATTCCACCGACCCTTATTCAACGACCTTGTTTTTTCTCGATTGTCTAGAAAATTGGGGCTTGTCTTTATGGAATGCTGGAACACTAATCTTTGGTTGCTCTTCCATTCTAAGAGTTCGCATATCTGCTTTGGACTTCTGTTGTATCAACATTCCGCTTGGTACTTACATTCAGGATCAACTTGAGTTTGCTAATCTAATTTGTTATACCAGTCATTCTCAGAGCATAACAGGATCAGGTTACTGCTGACTTCCTCAGTTGGCAATACAATTTATTTGTGTCCATGCATGTAGTATCCAATTTTGCTAGGAAAAAAATTATTTTGCCATAAAACCTAGAAGGCCATTTGTGTGCATAAGCCTATGTTGCTTTCATGCAGTTTAACCTAAAAATGCAGTTTAACCAATTGGGTATGTGTCACTTGCTAGACAGGCACAAGTAATAGAGATGCATATCTAAAAATGCTGATCACTGTACCTGTCCAGTTTTTGCTTCTTCCTCACCAACAACAAGTATATAATTGTACTGCGCTAACTGAGCTTCCCGTACCTGCAAAATACAGAGACATGGTGTAAAAATTGTCTATTCTGTGGAGATCGGTCTTATATATTTGGAAAAAGTTTGACTTGCAATATATTTTGCATTGTAATATTACTTCTTGCAATATATATCACTACAGGTGCTTAAACTTGTTCTTCTTCATGAGTTTGTGCAATTCTACTTGTAATATTACTTCTTTCAAGCATGTAAATGCCTGGCCTACAGTGCTGCAAAATAGTGTTCATTAGCTCAGGTGCTAATTTTACTTTGATTTTTTGCTTTCAAATTATTTGCTAACCTGTTTGAGTGTAAACCTTAAGGTCAAGTCTCTTATATGGTTTTCCTTGCGCAGATTTGACACTATGTCATCAAGTGTAGGTAATTCTACCCCAAATTCATCACAACATATATCAAATTTGCCATCATCTATATCATCAGGCAGTGGAGGCCCAAAGGAGAAAAAGAAAATCATAGTACAAGTTGATGGCTCTATTGTGGGAAAATATGCAAAAGATTGGAGTACCGATACAGGTGGTTATATAAAAAGCTATATTCCAATTAGCTACACCGACTTTAGCAAGGTGCCAAATAATTTTAAAGATGACGTTTGGAATGCACTTATGGTAAACTTCTTGTAAATATTCTTTATGTTTAACATTATACTTAATACCTATTTTGCTTTGTTAGATTTGTTATGTTAGATATTGTCATTAATGTTTCTTTAATAGGGTGATTATGAGCTTGATGTTCCACCAGAAGTGGCTCGCCCATTGCTTGAGCCTTCTTGGTCGCAAAAGTTCAGGACTTATAAACACACTTTGCGGCAGCATTATCTGAGAAAAAATATTACTGAAGTTCCAAAGGGTGTTGATCCTGATATTTGGAGGAAGTTTCTAGAAAATGAGAATGGCCAGAAAAAGAAGGAGGAGTGTGAGAGAAATACAAAAAATTGTAGTAAGCTGGTGTTTTCCCATTGTCTCGGACGTTGTACATATGCCCAAAAGAAATACATGATGGTTTGCTTCCTTTCTTATGTTATTCAAGCTCGATATTTAGCATTATATATATATATATATATATATATATATATATATATATATATATATATATATATTTTATATATATATATATATATATTATATTACTTCCTCCAAATACTTCCTAAAAGCTCAATTTTACTATCTTAGAGACTTTAATTTATACTTTATCGCATGACTTTCTTCTTTGTTTGATTGTCCTATTAGGTAGATAATTAGTTGACATATATTGTTCCATTGTAGCAAGAAGAAAATTCTGAAATATCTCTTTCGCGGGTAGATACTTGGTTAGAAGCACACAAACAAAAAGATGGCAAAGTATTGGAGAGAGTAAAAGAAAAATATGTAAGCAACCTACCAATTTGTATGTATTGTGCATTCTTAGCTTAAGATTTTTTTATATCATCTCACACAAGAATTTTACATGAAAATGTATTGGCTGCTAAAGAAAGAAACAAGAACAAAAGAACTTTTGAAGATTTCGACAACGATGAGTTGGTAGAAGTATTTAGGAAGGACAAAAAGGGACGGGTTCGTGCAATGGGTTCCAATATCTCGAGGAAGAAGCTAACTCATTTGGGAGTGGCAAAATCAAAACTTGAACAACATAAGAAATCATCTCAAGAACTAGCATCATTCAAAGATGAAATGATATCACTTGTTGACTCGCGCATAGATAATTTTAAGGGTCTTATGCAGGCTATATTATCAAAAATTACAACAAAGTCACCGGCAGTTGTGAATTCACCAGTAGGTGACCCCGGTTCTAGTTCAGTGCCTCGCTCTCTTCATTTATCTCAAAACATAGATACTGTTTTTGCCACGGGTGGCATATCTCATTCTCCTTGTCCAGCCCTCCTACAAGAAACCCCCAAGTTATCTTGTGTGATAAGTTAGGTAAAAAATTGGCAAAAGGGTATGTCGTCACAGATGCTACATTAAATGTGTCATTTTAAAAAAGTTGGATACGGAGAGAAGAAGGTTTATGTTGAGGAAGTGATTGATCCTGATGCTCCTTTATTCGACCCTCCACAAGGGGGAAATCATACTTTTGTCGGTTTGGTCGATGGAGGATTCCTAATTTGGCTAGATTGTTGGTTGGAGTATGTTTGATGATCTCTATCTTACTTTTAGTACTAGTTATTTTTTGTAGGTATGTTATGGACTGAAACTTGTTAAACATAGTTGTCTTTTGTTGGTTTTATTTAGCTTATGTAGATGAACCTTAAAATACATGTTTCTGATGCTTTCAAGTATTTTGATTATGTTTACCAGTTATATATGTGATGCTTTTAGATATTAAAAAAAAACTTTTTAACTCTGCCAGTGCATTTCTTATCTTTGCATTGTCGGTCCCAAGCCCGGATAAAAGAGGAGGGAGAAGGTTTTATTAATACTTTCATCTTTTTAACTTCATAATTTTATCTTATTTCCACTAAATGTCCTAATTTGGATTTGCATTGCAGGTATCGTGAAGTTGTTAGCTTTGCAGCCACTACATGAAATCCTACTTTTACATTCGAGTATAATTGAGGACGTGCATTGAGGATCAACCAAGCTGCTTAACATGCCTGTGTTATAGTTTATACTCTGACTTTGCCTCACAGTTATCTTATTACCTTTTTCATATAGAAGCCTTGATTTACTTATGTTATCTATGGCTTCTCAATTGATGTCTTTCTTTCTTGTAGGTGGGATATGATTAAAATTAGGTTTTAGCTATATAATTTGTTCGAAACTCTGTGCATCCAATTTTTAGTTGACCTTTGATAAAGTAATTTACTGTACATTCCTTGCCAATGATTTAAAATGGATAATACAGTCTATGTAAAGTTTGAATGGCTGGTCATTACCATAGTCTTATATTAACTTCTGTCTTAATTGTAGCTGATTTCATCCACAGACAGGTACAGACATGCCACTGAGCATCCAATCAAGTTTATATCAAGGAGGCAAGCAAATATCCTCAAGTTTAAGATAAAACCAGGTAAGCATATCCATCATATTGATTGTTTAACGATACTGGGAACAGGAAAACTTCTCATATTCTAAGTTCTAACACATAAAGCTGATTTCGCAACTGAGATCAGTTCTGATCTCTTTATCTGGATATTTTGTTGCCATTTCTTTAATGTATTCTTAAATAATTATTGTTTGTTCTCTTGATCGTAGTAGCTCTTATGGTAATATACCATTACAGTTCATTTACTGAGTAGCTAGGAAGGTTGCATTTTAGGATTAAATTTGTTCCTCATACAAAGTTGATTTCTTTATAAATTGGTGCTAGTTGCTACTATGTTGAGTATGGTATCCAGTCTTGCACCCATGATGGAGGTCTATGGAGATCAAGATGTATACTGCCTTACACACATGATGGAGGGGCTGATTTCATGGACACAAGGTTGATTACTGCTAGTAAAGCATTTGTGTCACCTTTTAGACTTGTCCTTGTAAAGATTTCTGAATAGCAAAACCCGTGTTGGGAAAGCTTTGTTTTTATTTTGTTTCTCCGAACATGCTTTACACATACATGCCAGCTAAAATTATCTCACCAATATACATAGAGTTATCATCCAAATTTTAATATGCTATTTCAAGCTGCTAAACTCTTGTTTGTTCAATTATTATCGTCATAGAAGCCCTTCCCCATCAATCGCAGCCTCGCAGGTTGGCTATGCAGTTCATAAAGAGTAAGAGACACTATTTTCTACATGAAATCCTACTTTTACATTCGACCCCGAACAACCTGCCATCGTCTCCGACCATGAACTCCCTGTACTCGTTCTGGCTGGATCTTTCCATGGAATCTTGGATGAGTGATCGAATGGAAGCTCAGATACAAAATTTACTTGAGATTCATATGCGTGATATGGCTCCAGTCGAGCATGAATCCTAGAGATCATTGTGAGGTTATATTTTTTTATTTCTCCTCTATTTTTTATTGTGACACCATTCATCATGTTGGAAGTTGAGCTTCAGTCAAGTAGGCCAAATATGGTGTTAGAAAGAGATTTACAGAGATCATAAGTGATTCTTGAGTGTAAATTTTGCATTCCATTAAATATCCTGAAGAGTTAAATGTACACAGCTATTATTCAGTAGTTCATACCATGAATTTACTTTCATAATTTACTTTGACTATTATTCAGTAGTTTATTTTTAGATATTTGCATTTATCCAGTTTGTTTCCACATATATCACTCTCAATTACAGCCATGCTGGTGTTAATTCAGTCCAAACTTGAACTTAGTGGTCTTCTTCTAAGAGTTTTTAACCAATATTCTGGTCACTATTTGTGTCCACTCCATATGCTATCACTCAAATGATATTGTACAAGTATTTGGTGAATACAAACGTAATTCAAGAAAAGCAATAGAGCATCAGAAATTTTTGGGGTCAATTGGACAAGACATATGCCTTGTGTTAGATCCTATTAGTTGTTTCTAAATAGCTCTTCCAAGTTAGTTTTGCTCACAATATTTTTTGTGCTTTCCAATGTGTCACGCCCCAGAACCAGAATACTGGAGAGCGGGGACAGACATAGCCAGCTACGTATATTGTAATGGAAACCACCTCGATATACGGTCACGGCTGTCTAGAAATATGAGGGTTTACTACAAGCCAACAGTCTCTTATGGTCATGAACAAGCCTAATGTCTCAATCACAAGCAAGTAAGTAAAGTCACAAGATGTATGATCATTAAATATACAATAATAAGGCGTCCCAAATATTACATATCAGCTGATCATGAAGCTAGTCGTACAAAATGCTAGGACTAGCAAGAGTTAAGTCATACATGATCAACCCTAGGATTTGTCAATCATGTTTATAGCCCGTAGGCAGACAGTAAGTAAAGTACATCGAGCTAACAGGTACTCGTCGGCTAAACGCCTTAAAAGAATAGTTTTACAATAGAGTGAGCGAAACAAAATAGAAAACCCACTCGTAGCCCGGGTTCCTTCTAGTCGCCACCATCGGGCTGGAAGCTTGGTAGATCCTCGGGAGCTGCTCCGAAATCTGGCCACACAAAACCAGCTGGGTCAACCCCAGAAAGAGTAAGTGCCACAAGGGGGCCACGAAATAAGAACAAAAGCCAGCATTAACACAAGAAGATATAATATTTAAAACTAGAATTTATGAAAACATGGCAGGGTGATATACGACGAGATAACCATGGGACTATTCCGATAGCCAGGTTACAACCCGTAAACCAAACAAGGACCGGGGTTGTAACCCTTCTTCTGAACAGAACTTGGTTTTCCACCATTTATCGGCAAGATAATAATGCAAGAAATCAAGACAAGGAGCAATCTTGTACTGGATCAAGACATGGCTAAACTGGTTATACCTCATTCAATCAATCTCGGCCAAGCAGATACTACGGCTTACTACTTTAACTAACTAGGGTTATCACAGGCCTAATTACTAACAAGATGCAGTGAGATTGTTCCACAGCCACAAGTCCTGCAGACCATCCAGGTTACCCAGGACAAAAATTAGGGGTTGAATTCAGGTGGGTACATCGTCCGGGAGACAAATGTACCCTTAGGTGACTTAGAGGGTGCAATACGCGACGGTGTACTGGAAATGTGCCCTACTCGACGGCAGGCTATAGATCCCAAGAGCGCCCAGGTAACCGGATTGCCCGTAGCCGTGTCATCTCTTCATGACTACTGTATTATTCTAGTTATTAACCTTAATCCATTTTAATAGGTGCTCCTGACCGTGGTACTCAGGAGTCCCATCCTAGGCATGATGTAAGACAGGACAAGTGGATTTAACAAGCAAGCAAGAAAGAACTACCCACGGTGTCAAGGTAGGTCAAGTTAAGTTATCAAGATAAATTATGTCAGGGTACTTGTCGGAAGTGCGCTACGACGGGCCACTATCATGTCAGGTTGGTCATGTCAGGAGTGCACCACCACGGGTCACTGTCGTGTTATGCTAGTTCCTTGTCATACCATGCCATATACAATAGTCATTCCAACCATATTAAGACCAAAACTTCAAGAGCCAATAGGTTAAGCAAGGGGTTCAGGGGAGCAGCGTACGCGAAAGTCACGTACGCATGAGAGCTGCGTAGGTGAAAAGTCACGCACGCTACAGAGAGCAGCGTGGGTGAAAAGTCACGCATGCTGAGAGAGCAGCGTAGGTGAAAAGTCACGCACGCTGAGAGAGCAGCGTAGGTGAAAAGTCACACACGCTACAGAGAGCAGTATAGGTGAAAAGTCACGCACGCTACAGAGAGCAGTGTACGTGAAAAGTCACGCACACTCAAGGGAGCAGTGTACATAAAAAGTCACGCACACTCACGGGAGCAGTGTACGTGAAAAGTCACGCACACTCAAGGGAGCAGTGTACGTGAAAAGTCACGCACACTCAAGAAAGCAGTGTACGTGAAAAGTCACGCACACTCAAGGGAGCAGTATACGTGAAAAGTCACGCACACTCAAGGGAGCAGTGTACGTGAAAAGTCACGCACACTCAAGGGAGCAGTGTACGTGAAAAGTCACGCACACTCAAGGGAGCAGTGTACGTGAAAAGTCACGCACACTCAAGGAGACACGCTTCCAACAGGAAGCGTACTCAAGCCTGCGTACGCAGTGCTAAAGAGCACGCGTAGCTCAGGGTGCGTAAGCTAAATAGCTCTGCACACAGCTCACTGTCTTCTCCAAACAGCAAGAACACCATGGATGAACCCAAGGCTTCAAAGCATCATAACTTGGCCATCCGAACTCCAAATTCGGATTTCCAAAGTTCCAACTTGGGTAGAATTGAATGCTCTTCCACATGGAAACATCAAAACTCATAGAAAACCAACTAAAATAGATCAAAATATGCAAAAATCTAAAAATATGAAGACTTAGATCTAGAACAATGGAGACTCCAAATCACAAAATGCCAAGAACTAATGTTGATCACCATGTCCTAATCTAGCAAATAAACCAAAAAAATAAGGCTCTCATGAAGTGACAAGGTGCACTTGCCTAGGGTTAGGAGAGTTGTGGAGGAAGGAGAAGAAGAAGAAGAAGAAGAAGAAGGAAATTAATGGTGGAAGTTATGAGGAGAGAGAGTGGTAGGTAGGGGTTATAAAGAGGGTGAGTTGTGGTGGGTTGAGGGGTAGCATAGGTTAAGGTGATCCAACTCACATAAAACCGAACCAAATCAACCCAAACCAATTAAAACCGAGCCAGGCTAAAACCCAAAATACGAGAAATACCGAAATTCCACAAGTTGAGAAAAATAAAAATACATGCCAAAATCCAGATACGAGTATAAATACGAAATACAGGAAAATATGGGAAATACGGGAAATGAGGGTGACACAATGATCCATGTTATGTTTCTTTCCATGATGAAGAATGGGGAGTTGCCCTCCATGATGATAACATATGGACCGGAGGGCTCCTTTCTGTTGACAATATCAAATGCATTGTGCTTTGTTCTCTTTGGATTTTATTCCTATATGGACTAAAGGGCTTCTTATTGAAGGACATTATATATTAGTTGTTTTCACCTTTGATGAACAGTAATACTCTAGGGGGTTAAGTTGTAATAAAAATATGGATTGCTTAGGTTAATTGGGTAACCTGGTGGTCATTTTCATGCTCTCTTTATTGGCGAATCTATATCGGACTGCCAAAATGTTGCCATCCTATTTTTCAAGGGCTGTTAAAATTTTGGATACGCATGACTGCCAGAATTTTTGTAGTTCACGAACTGTCAAAAAAGTGTTGTCTCTAGTAATTTTATAGTACACTTACCATTTGCCCTTTTTTCTCTTCTTCTTTCTAGAACTCAATTTCTTATGATCTTGTTTATATGTATTTGTGCAGACAAAGGAACTACTTGCAGAAGTTGTGATGGTAGAGGAGGAGATTGCTCGGCTAGAGACAGAAATAAGCAAAATCCAACAACAGGAGGACTCGAATCCAATGCAAACTGTAAGAGAAGAGGACCTGCTCAAGTTTAATCCACACACGACCAAAAATAGAGGGACGAACGAGAAGCTAGCTCTGGAGACCGGGCCAATGTTCTCCATAAATCAAGTGATGAAAGGAGGCTACGTCCTCTGCGGCTTCGCCAGCGAGGGGAAGAACGAGACCTCTGCCAACAGAAGGGTTAAGTTATTAATAAAAATATGGATTGCTTAGGTTAATTGGGTAACCTGGTGGTCATTTTAATGATATCTTTGGGAGAGAAAAACACAAAAGGTAACAAAAGACCAGACATCCCACATATAACTTAAGTGGGTCATTAGTTTATAACATTTCAGGCAAACTCATCAACTAGGTATGGCCTAACCTGATCTTAGAGATCAGGTTGGGGTTTCCTACTTTCCTCATCTCTCTATAGCAACGGATGCTAGGGAATGACAACGAGGGGCATGGCAAGCATTGAGCAACGACCAACAATCTGGTAAGTACTATTTATTTATTTATTTTTCACCTACTTTCTTTGTTTTCTTGCTTTATTTTTTTCTACTGGAACAGTG
Source organism: Iris pallida (assembly GCA_029216955.1). Taxonomy (NCBI): domain Eukaryota; kingdom Viridiplantae; phylum Streptophyta; class Magnoliopsida; order Asparagales; family Iridaceae; genus Iris; species Iris pallida. The sequence continues at coordinate 3,551,271 of JANAVB010010193.1, read as the reverse complement.
TCACCAACAATGATTATGATGCGGTACAGATTCGCCAATAAAGAGAGCATGAACTTGTATAGTCCAGTGAAAGAGATATTTCAGAGTTGATACCAGTGAAAGAGATGTTTCTATTGTTGTGCTTTCTTCTCTTCAATGTTGATCTTTTTTTGTACATCCTTTGCAGTTACCAGTTGGTACCAATGAAGCTGAACTTGAAGAGAACATGAGTCAGGTGGATCGACACCCCATGTCTTTGAGAGGCTGTTTTTCGTATAAAGGAAGTGGGTCTACTCTTTCATTTATGTTTTCTTTTCGAAGGTTTGTAATGTTCGTTCTTCGTTGTTACAAACTCAGTTTCAAACATACAGGAGCAAATGAAGCACTCAGACAAGCAACTGAAGTTTGAATGTCGCTGTTCATTTTTTGAGGCAAGTGCTTCAATGCTACCTCTGATTTTCATATATGGTTCTTGTAAAAAAAGAACTACACAAACTTGTTGATGTCTCATTCTGACTATTTTACAGATTTACAATGAGCAAATTACTGATTTATTGGATCCAACCCAAAGAAACCTTCAGGTGAAAATAAGTTTGGTAGTCTTCACCGAGGGGGGCAGTCTTTACTATTGCTTTCATAATTTGATAATGTATCAATAGGTTTCTGCTTGCTTTATTTTATTGCTTTCTATGTTACAATTTTAAGATTTCTAACAAATTCTTTGTTATACTTATGTTTTCAGAAACAATGGTTACTCAGCATTATATTTGCGATTCCTGTGATGAGTTCTTCCCTTACGATGCTGCTGGCTTGGAGGAATTAAGAAGGCACGAGAGCTGGTGTTGTCGAGGGCTTCACTTGTGTGATGAGTAGTTAGTAGGCTTCTATATGTGGATAATTTTGACTAAAATGCATTTTGTAGACAAGTTTCTATGTTTGTGCTTATGTTTGTGCTTTGGATATCTATGCATTAAAATATATTGAGCTTTATTTTTTTTGAATGTACAAAGGACATATGTATTCAATAATTGTCTATGTGAGAAATCTATCAATGAATTTTTTTTGTTATCATAGATAAAGTCCACAATTGTCTCATATCAGGATGCAATTCATCCTTTTTGGTCTACCATGTATCTTTGACATGTTCTATACATCTCTATCGATCAGTGATCTATTTGTATTATAATTTTTTTTCCATTTTTAGGTATTACAAACGTCTCATTTCCGTTAGTATTGAATCCTAAATTTATTTATTTTTTCCTTTTTAAAATATACTAAAGGGCACAACCCGTTAGTATTCAATTCTATATATTGCTATAAGCCTGTTAGAAAAATAAACACTAACACCTATAGCCGTTAGAAAAGTGGACATACTAACGGACATGATCCGTTAGAAAGGCTGTTAGTATTATTACCCACGCCTATATACTCACGGAATTTACCTGTTAGAATTAATTTTTCTAACATATTTAAACCGTTGTAATACATGCGTTTTGGTGTAGTGGAAGTATACGATCCGCCCAAACCCTTACCAGCAATGGTGGGGTGAACGTCGGGATGAACTTTAGATGCAGTGGCTGATGAAGAAGCCACTCCCTTACCCTTTGTCGCGACCTTGGAAGACTTGGGGGCCATTGTTGATTGATGAGCGGAGAAGGAAGGCGAAAATAGCAACCTAGGGCAAGAAGAGTTGAAGGCAGAAGAAAGTAAAGAAGTCGCTCTAACCAAAAAACGCTCCTATTTATAGGCAGAAGGAGGGGGGACGCTTCGATCCTCGTGCTGCATAAAAACCAAATCGACTCTTCGGTCATCGAAGAAAATCCGGATATTTAAAATCGACCCTTGGGATCCTGCCCTAAAAGGCTGCTTTAAATCCAAACCAAATCAAGAGCAATTAATGAGACGCATACGTGGCAGGAGACGCACAGGTGGGAGAGAGTCTATACGGCTAGACAGTCCATGCGGCTAGGACGTCCATGCGGCTAGGAAGCCCATGCGGCTAGAACATCCTATGCGGCCAGAAGAGTTTACATAGCCATGCTTCTTATTCAAAGTATTTCAATTTTGCAAATTGAAAACTTTGAAGGGGGTCTTGTAAAAGCATGGAAAATAACAAGAAAAGCTCATACGGCTCAGACAGAAAGAGCCTCATGCAGCTCAGGAATCCGTTAGACATTTATGCGGTTCAAAAGTCCTTTAAAGCCTTATGCGACTCGGATAGCTCCATGCGGCTCAGGAAGGAGCCGTGTGACCCTAAGTAGTTCGCCTCTATAGCTGGCCATAAAGTAACTGCCTCATTAAATGTCTCGACGGTAGCCCTGACAGAAAGGCGAAGTGACAACTCTGACATAAAGCTGAAATGATAGCCCTGACATGATGGCGTGCTCCTAGGGAAAAGAAGAAAATCTTTTATAGCTGGCATGATCCGCCAAGTCCAAAGCTCCCTATGCGGCTGTCACCCCTATGCGGCTGTCACCCCTATGCTGCTACCACTCCTATGCGGCGGTCAACCCTATGCGGTTGCTCTCTTCATGCGGCTGCCTCCTTCATGCGGCTGCCTCCTTCATGCGGCTGCCCCCTTCATGCAGCTGCCACCTTCATGCGGCTGCCACCTTCATACGGCTGCCTCCTTCATGCGGCTGCCTCCTTCACGAGGCTGCCATCCTCACACGGCTATCCCCCTCACGCGGCTGCTACCTTCATACGGTTAGAAGTATGGGACCAAACATAGTCTTGAGTCTGAGACTCAGACTTTATCATCTCGTATTTCTTCCATTAACTTTCTATGTTCTTACGTTTCATACTTCATTTCAATGTTCAATGGATCATGCCTCAACTCAATGTTCGTCAACCGAACGACCCGAAGGTCCTGAACACCTTTCGAGGCATTATGTCATATCCGACAGTTCCGCCACATTCATGCCACAACTGTATTTTTTTGTAACGAAGCCATCTTTTATGATCTCGTGCACGTAGGCACGTTTCGACCGTATTTCCATGTTATATGCCTTTGTGTTCAATGTTCGTGGCTTGCACGCTAGGGCACTCGCCTATTGTCTTTCAATGTTCTAGCCTTTCTAACTCGTGCGTGAAGGCACGGTATAGTTCGTACACTAAGGCACTCGCCGAATACAGTTATCCCTTGTTCTTGCGGCTTACGTACCGAGGCGCTCGCCTTTGCGATATTCAATATTCCATAGTGACTCGTGCATATGATGCACGTTTCATTTCAATTATTCTAACTAATGTTTGACACACACTACGATTTATCTTCCGATCGGACCACGCCCGTGGCGTCGATAGGTTAACTTAGCATACAATGATATATTTTGACTTAGGCAAGTAGGAGTAAAAAGAAGAGTCAATCCTCCCACCTTGAGTCGATACGTCTTGTTATTTTGTCGAGCCGATGTGGCTCGATTTCATAACTTCATTGCACGGCCAACTCTACTGACATAGCCATTCGAGCACTTCGTGCTTCATTGAATTATACGTCCGATTTGGTTTACTGTGCCCAAGTCTCAGCCCGTCGTAAGGTGACAATTTGGTTTTGCGGACCCCTTACTGAATAAGGCAGAATGCCGACCTCTAATATTTTGGCATAAACGTATAGCCTGCACAGGAAAGCAACTAAAATTAATACTTGAATCGATTGGACTTGCGCCTTGGTCGATTCAATTTCTTAGAATCTTCGAGCCGTCTCAATGCACTTATCCTTCGGGGCAATGCGGCACTTTATATCGATTCAACTCGATGCATTCTTTGGGACAAGGCAACCCTTCGTATCGACTTAGTTCGATACATTACTCGGGACAACATAACTCTTATATCGATTCGCATCGATACATTTGATTCGGTCAACGCGACTCTTTGAGTCAACGCCTCAGCGTAATACGCCGTACGGAGCGGGGCATTACAGATCTCTCTTAGGAAGTAAATCCAAAATAAGAGACAAGGCTCTAATACCAATTATAGAACCCTAGGGGGGTGAATAGGGTAATAAAATAATTACCAAGGAAACTAAGAAATTTATGAGATAATAAAAAGAGAGAATCAGACACTTGATGTATCCTGGTATCCTCCCAAGGGGCACTCCAGTCCCGGAACTCTCTCCGGCTTTAATCCACTATTTGAGTAAATAGTTACACACGAGTTTGGATCCGAAGAACTCGCCAACTTCAACACGGGTTTGGATCCAAAGAGCTCGCCAACTTCTTACACACGAGTTTTCTTCCGAAGGCTCGTCAAGTTCTTACACCCGAGTTTTCTTCCGAAGGCTTGTCAACTTCAACTTTAAGAAAGAAGGAATAAAGAGCTTTTGATCTTCTTTAACACTTGAAGATCTACAACACTTGAATACTCTAGCACTTTAATTTGATGACAAATGAAGCCAAGCAAGGTAACACTGCTATTATAGTCTTTATTATTATAGCTGTTACATATATCACATTATAACACATGGCAACTGTGAAATTCACAAGTGAAGGCCAAGCCACAAACAGACCCCATTGTCTGATGGTATAAATTACACATACTGGAAAACACGGATGAGTTTTTTTTCAAAATCACTAGATTTTGACTTATGGTCTATTGTTATTGATGGCTATGAAAAGCCTGCACATATTCTTGTTGAAGGGGAGTTGGTTGAGAAACCCCATGACAAGTATACTGAGGATGAAAAGAAAAAGGCCAGTCTTGACGCACATGCTTTAATGCTTTATTTTGTGCCTTAGACAGGACTGAATTTAACAGGGTGTCTACGTGCACAACATCAAGTAAAGTATGGAAACTTCTCGAAGTGACTCACGAAGGCATGACGTAAGTCAATGAGTCAAAAATTAGAAGACTTACTCAGGAGTATGAGGCATTCAAGATGAAGTCAAATGAATCCGTCACTCAGATGTTTACAAGATTTTTGGATATTATAAATCCTCTGTCTTCATTAGGCAAGGAATACAATAACCATGAGAAGATTCGTAAACTTCTACGAGCTCTCACAAAGAACTGGATTTCGAAGGCTACGACAATCATTGAAGGAAACGACCTCACAACTATGTCTCTTTAAACACTCATGGGTAAGCTACTCACTCACGAGCTGGAACTTCAAGACTTTGAAGATATTGCACCGAAGGAGAAGTCGATCGCTTTCAAAGCTCAACATAGAAGAACTATCGAAGATAATTTCGACGACACTGATTCTGACTCCGAAGATCAAGCTCTCCTAGTAAGAAAGTTCAAAAATTTTATGAGATTCAATAGAAGAACAAAAGAACACAATAGCAACAACAACAAAGAAGATCCTATCTGCTACGGTTGCAAGAAAAAAGGACATATGAAGAAGGACTGTCCAACAGCATCATCATCAACCAGAAAAAGCAATAAGTATGACAAAGGTTACCTAAAGAAATCAATATCCAGAAGGTACGCCAATACGAGAATATGGCATGAAAGTGAAGCCAGCGACTCAGAAGATGAACAATCAGTTGATGCTACAAATATATGCTTAATGGCATTCGATCAGGTAAATACTAACCTCCTGTTTGATGATGATTTTATCTTTGAGCAATTAGGTGAAGCCTTTAGTGACCTCTTAGGTGATTACAGAAAACTGCGTAGCAAATACCAAAACTCTAAGAAGGTACTCAAAAAGTACAAAGGTAAAATAGGAAGACTTACCGACCTACTAGCTGAGGTTAGAAGTAATAATAATTCTAGTGAGGTAGGTGAGCTTTCTTCTGTTAAGTTGTTACTACAAGAGACCATAAGACTATCCGAATAGAAAGACAAGACCAGTTGCTGCTTCCTATCCCAACACGTGTCACTTACCGAAATATCGGAACACTGTCAAACCCAACACTGTCATACCAAACCAAACCAAACATTTGCCCAAGAAGACTAATAGGCATGCATTCTACTATACTTGAAAACCACGACCTACCAATTGTGCACAACACATTGCTTCTAACACTCAATATGCTAGATATCATTATTGTGGCACCATTGGTCATATCTCTCCTGCATGTAAAGTTAGAAAGTTAGTTGATTTGAAAATATGTGCATAGATACCAAAAACTAACATTTTAGGACCCTATAAGAAATGGTACCAAAAGTTTCATCTGCAAATTCTCTTGTAGGTGGAATACCCTTCACATGCTAGAAGCAAATGGATCCTCGACAGCAGTTGTTCATGGCACATGACCGGTGACGCTTTATTATTCGCAATACTGTCAAAAAAGAAAGAAAGATACGTTTCCTTCGATAATAATCTTAAAGGGTACATAATAGGTATCAGAAATATTGGTAAGGCTCCCTATCCTGTGATTAAAGATGTCTGTCTAGTTATCGAGTTAAAATATAACCTACTCAGTATAAGCCATTTAGCTGACCACGGTTATGGTATTAACTTTGTCAAAGACAAATGTACTATAGTTGATAGCTCGACTAGTAGTACTATCTTTGAAGGTATTAGGGAAGACAATATATATATATATATATATTTTATTTGTTAGAAGATGCTAACAAAGTAGGTAGATGCTTAATGGCCAAAAGTGATGAGAGTCAAATATGGCATATGAGACTCGGACATGCAAATATGGACACAATTTCAAGACTATCCATAAAGAAGTTCGTACGAGGCTTACCGGACATTACTTTCAAGAAGGATACGGTATGTAGCGAATGTTAAAAGAACAAAGCTATCCGATCCATTTTTAAATCTAAGAACGATGTAAGTACTACTAGACCTCTACAATTACTACATATGGATTTTTTTGGACCTAGTAGAATTGTTAGCCTAGGTGGTAAATTATATGCTTTTGTAAAAGTAGATGATTTCTCTAGATACATGTGGGTATATTTTCTTGCACACAAGAACGATGCATTGTCAGAATTCGTCTCCTTTTGCATGAAGCTTCAGAATGAAAAAGGATTCATGATCACTCGTATTCGAAGCGATCATGGCTGCAAATTTGAGAATACAGACTTTGAGCAATTTTATGACACACATGGTTATCTACATGAGTTCTCTTGCCCTTGGACTCCACAACAAAATGGAGTTATGGAACATAAGAATATGACTCTATCCAAAATGGCCAGAGTAATGTTAAACCAGTTTAGTCTACTTAAATACTTTTGGGCTGAAGCTTTCAATACAGCTTGCAATATTCTTAATAGGTTTCTAATTTGACCTATATCGAAGAAGACTCACTATGAGCTATGGTTTGATAGAACACCCACTGTTTCATATTTTAAGATATTTGGTTGCAAATGTTTTATTCTCAATACTAAAGACAATTTGGGAAAGTTTGACGAAAAGGTCGATGAAGGTAACTTTTTAGATTATGTTACGAAGAGCAAAGGGTACCGAGTCTTCAACAAGAGAACCATGATCATCGAAGAATCAATAAATGTTATATTTGACGAACTGAATCAACAGACAATCGATGATGATACGAAGACATCAGTACACCAATTACAGTACCTGCATAACCTTCAAGCACAGCACCAGCTGATCCTCCAAGCAGATCACGTACAGAACCAGAAACCGGAACTAGCTACCTTGAAAGTTTGCCAAAGAGAATGAAGTTTTTGACTGACCATCCCAAGGACTTGGTAATAGGTGAGATAACTAGCAAAGATATAGTTTCCTGTGTTGCATTTATTTTACAGCTTGAACCTAAAACTATTGAATAAACATGTAGCGATACTTTTTGGATGCTATACAAGAGGAATTAAACCAATTTGAACGGAATCAAGTTTGGGAACTTGTTCCCAAGCCCATTGATCATTCGATCATTGGCACCCACTGGGTATTCTGAAATAAACTGAATGAGAATGGTTTAGTTACTCGTAATAAGGCCCGACTCGTAGCTCAAGAATACAATCAAGAGGAAGGTATCGACTACGATGAGACCTATGCCCCAGTTGCGAGATTAGAATCCATTCGTATGTTATTTGCATTTGCATATTTTTATAATTTTAAATTATTTCAAATGGATGTTAAAAGTGCATTTTGAACGGTTTTATAAAAGAAGAAGTTTATGTAGCTCAATTTCCAGGTTTTACTGATTTCAAAAACCCTAATTATGTTTTCAAGTTGAAGAAAGCCTTAAACGGTTTGAAATAAGCCCCTCGTGCTTGGTATGATCGTTTAAGTTCTTTTTTACTTGATAACGATTTTACAAAAGGCAAGGTTGATACTACACTGTTTATGAAAACTTTTAATGGAAATCTTCTTTTAATTCAAATTTATGTAAATGATATTATCTTTGGATCTACTGATGAATCTCTCTGTCAAAAAATTTTAAAGTGTATGCAGAACGAGTTTGAGATGAGCATGATGAGAGAACTGAAATTCTTTCTTGGACTGCAAATCAAACAAACCAATAATAGAATGATCATTAATCAAGCCAAGTACACAAAATACTTGTTAAAAAAGTTTGACCTAGAAATCGTCAAACCACTTGGCACTCCGATGGCGACTTTAACCAAGCTTGATATTGATGAACAGGGCAAACCGGTCGACATACATATGTATCGAGCTATGATTGGTAGTTTACTCTATTTAACTGCTAGTCGCCCTGATATAATATTTAGCGTTTGCCTGTGTACACGTTTTCAAGCTAACCCTAAGGAATCACACATGTGCATAGTTAAGTGTATCTTTCGATACCTTAAAGGTACTTCTTCTGTCGGCTTATGGTATCCCAAAACCACGTCCTTTGACCTAACCGGTTACTCGGATGTTGATTTTACTAGATGCAAAGTGGATAGAAAAAGTACAAGCGGCACGTGTCATTTCCTAGGTAAGGCTCTAGTATCTTGGTTTAGCAAGAAACAAAATTCTGTCGCATTATCAACTACTGAGGCTGAATATATCGTCGCAGGACATTGTTGTGCACAAATTTTGTGGATGAAGCTAACCATAGAAGACTTTGGTTTACTTTACATACACATACCCATTTTCTGTGATAACACTAGCACTATTAATTTGACTATGAATCCTGTATGTCACTCTCGTACTAAGCATATTGAGATTCGACATCATTTTCTTAGAGATCATCAAACAAATGGAGATTTAAACCTTGTATATGTAGACACAGAGAACCAACTGGCTGATATGTTTACAAAACCATTAGCGGAAGATTGTTTCAATTATTTACGTTAAGAATTAGAAATTTTAGATGTCAATAATATCAATTAATGTTGTTTTATTGATTATCTTTCAATATACAAACATTATTTTTGATACAAGCCTACAAAGGGTCTGTCTGTCACTATGACCAAGGTCGAAGCGAAATGGTATTTAAGTGTTCTCCGGTGAACCTCCGTTAGCTGGGACAGTACCCCTATAGCTAATCTGAGACATTCACTGTGTAACAAAATTTAATTCATAAAATAATACTAATTATTAAATTAAAATTTAAAACAACTAAACTTGGAATTAAATAATTGAAAAGAGATTGATGAAAAAGAAAGTGGACTGCATTTATTTCTGTTTGAAAAACACCTCAACAGAACCCCAGGCGAACTCTAATCGAATTCGGCCCGAGTTCTATTGGTGGTATGTGTTTTTAAGTCTGAACCGTGTAGCCTCTCTTCCTTTCATCTTCTCAAAATCCTCATATCATAGCAACAGCCACGCCCCGACCCTCCAAGCCCTACAAATTCTCCAAGCCTTTTCTTTCAATCCCCTTGGATAAATCAATCCAAACTTTGGATTCGTGCGGAGTTTCTCGTCCTCTACAACATAATCCAATCTTGGAAGGTATAACCTTCTCCTTCCCCCTCTTTTAAGTTCGTAGATTTCATTCTTTTTAGACACAATGCCTACGAACTTCAATCCCTCCAAGAGGAAGAAGACCACGGTGAGTGAAGAGGCCTCGTCTTCGAATCCTCAGGTGGATTCACTCTTTTCCCTGGTCCAATCGGCCGACGGAGCATATAAGGAGTTTTTCTTTGAAACTCATGACCAATCACTTCTATGGTATACAGATTTCTCTGTTCGTAAAATATGCACCGGAGCCCCGATTAAATGGACTATACTTCCTTAACACCCTCCATTCTTTGAGGCATTAGGGTTGCACCAACTTGTTACCCACCAATATCCTATCGCCAATAATGCAATTCGTCTATTTTATTGCAATTTCACTTTGAACACTTTTGCTGTAAGAAGTCGTGTCAGTGGAATTACTATCGAGTTCAATGATGTCCTCTTAGTGAAAATCCTTAATGTCCCTAATGAAGGTGCTCCGCTCGATAATATCATGGAATTTGATTTTCTCGCAGGCACAACTTTAAGCAGTTTCAAGAACGAACTCTGTTCTCCTGCCCGTGTTTATTATGGTAAGTTCAAGGCTACTAACTTGAAATTATTTAACTATGAATTGCATCGCATCATCTATTCCAATCATCTTTCAGTATTTCGATATTGACTTATCCACTTGTGCTCTTGAGTCTGAGCCCAAGTATCTTCAGCTGTCTCGTCGCAGCGCAGCTATCCCTTCTGCTCCTCCTACTGCTCCACCTCTTCAGGACTACCTTATGTCTTATGAGGGTGTCCATCAGCATCTCTCAGATTTTTTAGCATTATTACTAACACATTTAGGGAATACGAGTTCCGTGATGCTAGTCGGTTTCAGGCTCTCGCCAATTTCTTTGTCGATCTCTGTTTTGCTCAGACTGGTCATTGTGCCAGTTCTCTTCCTATATATCCAGCTGTTTCTAGCTATCGCTATGAGGATGAGGCGGTTCGTCATATCTTTCTGTCCGGTAACGCATATGACTGGTACCATGGTTCTGATGCTACTCCACACCCTTCTGGAGCTGGCACTTCTAGAGCTGGTCCATCTGGACATGGTGGCACTGTAGACGCTGATGATGATGATGACTCTGAGGACTTTTGATCTAGACGTGATGTAATTTGTCTAAATATTATCTAGTTAGACTTTTTATTTGTCTATGTTTACTTGGAAATGCTCCGACATTCCAAGATAGCACTTTATTTATTTTAGCACTGAGACTTTATTGCTGAGATGATGTATTCTGAACATCTATTATGCTTTTTATTTTAGCTTAGTACTGTTCTCTACTCTTTTTTTCATATTCTGTTTATTTATAGCATTATCTCTTTTAGCTTATGATTAAATATATAAACTGCTTGTGAAATACATATTTATTCCTTTATATTATTTTGTATTTCTTCAACGCTTGTTTCTTATGCATAATTTGCGGGGGAGCTTCTCTCTTTGCAATTTTGCTAAGTGACAACGGGGGAGAACACTGCTGAACAAGCACACTACATATTTTGATTCTTTTCAAATCAAACGATCGAGATGTTATATCGATAAAGGTTTATCAATTATCAAAATGGGAGAGATTGTTGGCCCATTGGTCATGGTCGAACCTAATTTTAATAAGAGAAATTTTGACTTACCCCCCACTTGATTTACCCTAATTCAAGGTGCACCCCACAGTTTTACAAAAATATATAGTACCCCCCATTTTGGACAAAAACCGTAAAAAAAAATTTTGGGGACCAAAATGCCCTTGCTCCTTCCTCTTTCTTCTTTTCTCTTCTCCCTCCACGGCCACTGCCCCAGCTCCCCCCTCCCCGCCTCCACTCCCACTCCTCCCCGCCTCTGCTCCCTTTTCTTTCCGCCTCCGGTGGTGGCGGCGGCAGCAGCAGCAACAGCAGCGACAACGACGGCAGCGGCGGAGGCGGAGAGGGGGGAGCGGCGGGAGCGGCGACGGCAGAGGTGGAAAGAGGGGAAGCGGATGCGGGGAGGGGAAGCGGGGGCGGTGGCCGCAGCGGGAGAAGAGGAAAGAAGAAAGAGGAAGGAGTAAAGGCATTTTGGTCCCCAAAAAAAAATTTGACGGTTTTCGTGTCACAACCCGCACCCACTGTGAGGGTATGAGAACGTAACAACGCCCAGCCCACGCTGCAGTGTCGGCGGTAGAACGCTATCCTAGGTCAACATACATCTAGCAATATAATACTAAGTAGTAAATAAACTCAATCACAACTAAGGAAGAAGAAAGCACGATATAATATAGAACTCAAGAAAAAACAGAAGATAGAATAGTCTAAGGTAATATCCCAGCAAATATCCAGAGTACATATCTCAGCTACTGAATTTGAAAGAATATATACAACTCAACATCTCTGAACAGAAGTAAAGTCTAGCTAAACAGTCTCAAGACAACATAAAAATAAGATAAGGCCTAACTAAACTAGTCTAGGCAGTGGAGGGGGGTGATGTCCTCAGCTAGAGCTATCCCGTAGAAGGTATACTCCCAGGCCTCCTCCTCGTCCTCTGTAATATTTTTAATAAGTCCAGTCAGGACAGGAGCGAGTACAGTACATCTCAACAGTTCATAGCAGGTTAGAAAATATAATCATGCAGTAAAGTAAGATATAGATACTGAAGAAATGCAGTATATAAACAGAGAGAGAGAACTGTAATGGAAATATCTACTATAAGTAAAGAGCTACCAGTGACTAGTGATTTAGTGCATAAAGTCGACATGTTGTTTTACTTAACAAAAAGCCTTCACAACTTCAAGAAAAGAAAATAAGAAAAAGTACAAAAGTACAAATTTGATTCTGGGAATGTATTGCTATGGAAGTCTGATTCACAAATGATCACTTTGTTCCTTGGACCATACAACGATGTTGAAGAAACTTGCTGTCTTGAGGAAGAAGGAAGAACAACTGAAGAACGGAGACCTTAGAAAGGTATCGACAAAGTTGGCACTGATGGCACAAGTCGAATGCTTTCCTGCTCTACTTCACTTTGTTCTTGAGAAGAAGAAGTAAAAGAGAACACTCGGGAATTATAACAATTCTTTTGATTCTCTCCGTCCAATTCTCTGTTAAAATTATTGCCTATTTATAGGTTTAAGTCTTCCGAGAAATAAGCAGCAAAATAAGGCCATTACACATATTACGCATGCAACTGCCATACACGGTTTCATTTAGAGCTTTACGCAAGTGCCATGTGTCCCACGTACTGTTAACTGCTCGGCTCAACACAATGTAAGTATTTTGGAAGCTTTACGCAGACAATGCCACGTAGCCCACATTCATACAACTGCTCAGCACGATCATATTCAGAGTCTTACGCGGACGCCATGTGTCCCACGTAATATAATCTCGTACGCGTGTCTTCAACCACGTACCCTATACTTATGGTAATTTGCGTACAGAAGAGAAAACAAAATGATTAAAACTCAATTAATGCTCCCCTGCGTATAGTGGCTAATCAGCCTTGGGTATTAAAATAACCCAAATAAACTAATACGCGTATACTTAAGAGTGACTAATATAGCCTTAAGCATTTAATTAGCTTAAATAGACTCTTGCGTATAGGGGAAAATAATTGAGTGTAATATTTCTCCTCTGTTAGCACACTAACCAATGAATATTGAGTTACGTGAGATGTCTTTTCGTAAACAGTAAAAACCATCATTATAGCCGTCTGCGTATCTCAATAAATCTCAGCTGCGTAAAGCTTTTACATATAAAATAGCATCTCTCCGACTTCTGTGCCATTAAATGTCAGAGAAAATAATAATGGCTGTCAGATCCCATATCTCTGCATTAAATGTAGAGATGACAACCTGTCTTTACTGCGTAGAAAGAATAGGACAGATGGCATCAGCGTACAACCCCTGAGCAACCCTTGCGCGCGTAGATTAACATAGGACAGCTGGCGTCTGCGTACACCCCTGAGAAACCAGTGCGCGCGTACAAACCGATTTAGCTTTATAAACTATGTTGACTCACTTTGACCTGCGTACAACATATTTTGGCTGGGCTTTCGCGTAGAAATAGTTAATTTATTTTTAGCTTCTACAAGACCCCCTTCAAAGTTTTCAAATATGTTAAAATATTTGAAATACTTTGAAATAGAAGCGTAAAACCAGGGATTTTAACAACTCTTGCGTACAATTCGGGATACCAACAATCCTTGACCAATTGTGTATAGTTCGGGATAGTAACCGTCACTTTTGCAAGATTTTCAAAACTTTCTTCTATAAATAGAACTCCATTTCAAAAAAAGAACTTTCGCTTATTATCTGAAATTTCAAGAGTACATCCTCTTTTCTCAAAAAAAGTTTTGTTCTTCTTCTTCCTAAAAAATCACTCCATCAATGGCTCCAAAAAGCAAGACTGTCACCGGTAAAGGAAAGAAGAAGGCAACTGCAGCACCGTCGACTGATCACGTCGAGACGACTACTCTGCAATCGGAAGAAACTCCAGAGATTCTCCCAATTGTGGCTCATCCTATAAGAGGTAGGAATCTCTTCGACTCTTGATCATCATTGGGGACGAATCTTTGATCAGAGTGTAATCGATGAGGATGACGAGGATAACAATGGACGTATTAAGAACTTAACCATCATAAACCCTAAAACTCTCGCCCACGCTGTGCGTGTTAGCGTAGAGATTTGGGAAAATAATGATGCCCACGTGTATACGTGTCAGCATACAAAAATATCAACACAATACGCCCACGTGTATACGTGTCAGCGTAAAGTGTTTATTCATCAAATACGCACACATAAAAATGTGTAAGCGTATAGCCTTTATGCGCAGATATAAAGACTATTTAATGTGAATTAATTCAGTAATTTGCATAAAGCAAAAAATGAAAACTTGAATCTTTACGCACAAACTTGTGTATGACCATCTGTATAGATATCTGCTTAGAGTTGTCTGCGTAGACACTGCGTAGAGTCATCTGCGTAAGGCTGTCTGCGTAGACATTGTGTAAAGTCATCTGCGTAAGGCTGTCTGCGTAGACATTGTGTAAAGTCATCTGCGTAAGGCTGTCCATTTAACCATCTGCGTAAGAGATTTTGGCTATTTGACTAACTTTATCATCTCTTTCATTGCAGTAAATCTACAAATTCATCCATTGGCAGAAATATTTGGTTCTCCTTGTGGAATTATGGGCTCCAATTATCTGGAAGATTTGTCACATGTTAACTTCCCACAAACCAATCCAATTTATCCTGAAGAACGGAGTAATTTGATCACATCACAAGGGGAGAGGATGTTGTTATCTTTGATGAATGGGGAAATATTGATGTCTTTAACTTTAAAGCAATATTTAAAGCCCACATTTTTATTTGGAGATGCAATTGATAATGAATCCCAAACAAATCCAAAGAAGGAGTCTTGGGTATTCAAGTTTGAAAATACGGCAATGTACCTCCCCGAAATGAATAGGGATTATCCGATTGCTGCCTTTTTTCATGCTACACATCCCAGAAGGATGGCATGGAATCTGACTCCTTATACAAACGGAAAACCTGGCAAGATAGTATTCAGAAGAGAACAGGCTAACTGTATGGGATACTTCACCAGTACTAGTTATGGAGGTGTGGTCCCGTTCCAAGGGTTAATGCCTGGAGAAAATCCCAGTGAAGACTCTTCCTTGGTCCAACCGGTCCAAATAAAAATGAACATAAACCGGTTTATGAACAAAGGAGTATTATATCCTTCAGGGAATCCTAGACTCCAAGGATGGATGAATCCTCAGAATAAAAATTGGATCATGTTAACAGCCTGGGTGTTGAAGTATTTTAAATCAGAGCTGCAGACCATTGGACTATATAATGCAGTTACTGCTACTAGTCAAGGAATCCATATAAATCATAATTTATTCCTGGCTCTGATAGAACTGTACATCAATTCCACTGGTACCATTTCAACTCCAATTGGTGAGATGGGTTTTGCACTCCATGAAATGGAATATATTTCAAGATTACCAATGGGAGAACTCCCTTATGAAGAGTATACCCCTACCAACCAAGAATTGGCAGAGATTCAGAAACAGAATCCTCAGTTGGTTGAAGTATATCAAGAATTAATGTGTCACTATCTGACTTGTACTACCATGTATGAAAGTCCTTCAAATTTGGCCTACGTCAATAAATGGACAACATATTTATTCTATCACAAGAATAGACTTCTCAAAGAAGACGGAGAAAGGTTCCAAGAGAACAAGTCTCAAATTGTTAATCTCATGACCACAATGCCTGGGGATGTAATATTTGCTCTAATGAATCAACACAAGATCCCGGACAAATATCTGTCATCAAAAACTGGTGACTTTCCAGCAGGGATAGAAACCCTCAGTTATCTTCGTCATAGTAGAAAGCACATCTCGAAAGAGGCCCTACTAGCTGGCTACTTATCCTTGTGGCTACGCAAATGGATTGTTCCTGGATCTACTTCTATAGATAGAATCCATCGAGACATATTATGGCCAGCAGTACGTCTAGTTTTCAGGGCTAAATTGAGTCTGCTTCCAGCCATGGTGTGTCGGCTTCAATCTGGTTTAAGGAGTTTCAGTGATGAATTAGTTCTAGGAGCTAAAGCTCGTAGCGAATTTCCCAGAGTGGAGTTACCCTTCCTGTTTTTGATGGGTTGGTTATTACTTCATAATAACCGCTTGATGTCTCCAGGCCCGAAAGATCCATCAGGTTTATTTCTTTTGAAATATAACAAATCTTCATGGAAGATGACCTCTGTTGCTGACACTCGAGCATCATTAAATTACTCCCATGGTTGGAGTTTTTTTTGCACCCCACCCTCAGTTCCATCAAACCTTCTGGGTATACGTCTTGAAGATGGAGGTCAAGATAGAACATCACTCCCTCGACCGGCATTTAAATGGCTTTTATACATCAGACCATCTCATTTGATGTACAGGAATGGTGAACGCTGTATATTCGAACCTTATCTGCCAAGTAGATTTGCAAGGCAGTTTGGATATGACCAGCTTCATGTTGGAAATGCTTCAACAGTCTTCAATAGTTACGGGAAGTTAGTTGATGGAGCCAGGGTTTGGCGATATTTTAGTACTGGATGTACAGGAGCCCAATTCTATATACCAACTACTTCCATTACTACTGAATTGAAAATACTACGATCATACACAATCTTCTATTCTTCTATCCGTTCTTTTTCCCACGGATATGATTTAAGAAGAAGTCTCCGAATCAGAAAAGAAGGAGATCCAGAAGAAGTTGTTCGAGTACCAGAAGATGCCCCAATAAATGATGCTGTTCCAGATGAATTTCTGGAAGTTATTGTCACAGATAAAGAAGAAGCTCCTGTACTTACTGCTAAAAGTGGGAAGAAACGGGGATTATCTTTGACAATCAGTTCCCCAAAGAAAAAGAAGAGAGCAATAAAAAGACCGCTTCTCCTGGATGAGCCAGAATTTGAAGAGGAAGTTTCTAATGTTAATCTTCCATCAACCATAGATCTTGAGGTAGGATCTTCATCTGCAGTTGCACCACAAGTTCAATATCTGGGATCCACCACTGATACTCATGCACAAATTGCAAGTGAACCAGCTGTTCCTCCACAGATAACTGTTTCTCAGCCAATAACTGTTACCACCACAGTTTCAGAGATTACTCCGAATATAGAGTCTTCTACAGCTCCTTTTGGAGAAGGTTCTTCTGTAGCTCCAAGGACCATTGCTGAGGTCATTGAGTGGGATACTCCCACTGAGAATGAACCCATTCCCTCTGATGAACCAGCTTTAGATTTGGGTGAGGATGATTGGGAGGATATGGACTCTGATGATGACTTTTTATCAGGTCCAAATCTTTCTTTTATATAAGATAGATTTTATCCATATGATCAGATATTATAACTATTTTATTTATTATTTTCTTTACAGGGACAAGTTCTATACTCAAGAAAATCATTTCTCCTGTCAAGACAGCCCCTCTTCAGAAGATTACTCCTCCTGTTAAACCACATGTAAAAGAAGTTGATGATTCAGATGAGGAAGATTCTGAAACCGAAAAATCAATTGAAAAATCTTCTGAAGAAGTTCCTGCAGAACTATCTTCTATTGTTCTTAAGAAAGACTCGGCTGTTGTTATGAATCTAACAGAACAATCAGTCACAGATGTTGCAGCTCTGAACGTCATAAACGTAATGGAGGATACTCCAGTTAATATTGAAGAATCAGCAACTGAAGATGTCGTGGTTACAGCTGCTGAAATTGAAGCCACAACAGGAACACTTTCTACTGATATAACATCAGTTCCTGTGGAAATAGTGTCTGAGCTAGCTCCTGTCATTGAAGTGAGCCTCCCTCTTGCTTTAATTCAAACATCAGCTCCAGAGATAGCTGTAGAAGTTACAAACATAGCTACTACAAATCTGATGATTGAAACTTTTATCTCAGCAACTACAACTCAGACTGCTCCAATAATACAAGCTCTTACTGCAGAAGCTACTACAGTAGCAACTTCGAGCTTTTCTTTGCCAATGACAACAAGTGTAGCTACTCCAAGCTCGATCAATGATATGAATTTTCTAGCCCAAGTTCATACTGATACCTTCTACACCACCTTGATAACTTTGACAAAAATGATTTTGAGGGGGAGCTATCAGTATAAAGATTTGAAGGCCACAATCACCCCGGTTATTGGAAACGTTGCCATATTCCATAGTACCGAGAAAGCCACAACTTTGCAGGCCATAGTTGAAGGTCTGGAGCAACCTTTACAAGAATATGAAGAGGTTTATCATGGCACTATAGAGAGTTTTATTCAAGCCGAATATGACACTCTGACTGCTGAACACACAGCTCGAGAATTATCATTTCAAGAAGCTCTCCAGGAGTATAATGCCAAAGTTGCACAAGAAACAGCTTTTCTTTATGGAAGCAAACCTCTGTTAGAACAGCACCGAATCACTTATGAAAAATCACATGTACGGCTTGTGGAGCAGGAAGACAAAATTCGTGAGGCTGAAGCTGTATTGGCTCGTTTGAAAGAGGAACGAGAACAAATAATTACTGAACGAAATAAATCTTTGGCTCAAAGTTCTGTCTTGGAAGAACAGATTTGTGGTTCGGAAAGTACCCTTAAAATTCTGAACGATGCAAAAGAAGGGCTAGTTATGAGTTTTACGGAGCTTTCTCGTAGATATTCTGAAGAGTCGAAGCGCAAAATTGCTTCTCAAAATGCACCCATCATTCGAGAAAGAAGAATAGCAGAACTGAGAAAGATGATCGAGGACATGATCACTCCTCCTTTGTAAAATTTTTTTTTTAAAAGAATTTCTTTCTTTCTAATCTTTTCTTCCATGCTGATGTAATATGTTAATCATATGAATAACAAATTTTGGATTTAGGAAGGACAATTATCAGAGGTATTATGGACGTGATAAGCCTTCACAAATAAATTGTATCCATCCAAAGATAGCTAATCTTACTCCTTATAGGGTATACAATACTGTCAGAGGTAAATATGGACGTAACAGATTGGATTAACCCGTAAAAGGTAGATAAGTATCTATGGACATGATGAATAATAATTAACATCAGTCGGTGAGAGAAAAGAATTTAAAAATAGAGAAAACTCTTCTAAACAAAATTTCTTTCAAAACTTTTAAGTCAACCTGCCATAAATAGTTTTTAGAGAAAAGGCCTAGCATTTATTTCGGCAATTTATTTTCTAATAAATGGATGAACTTGTAATCAATGGATGAACCCGATGAATTTGTAATTAATGGATGAACCCGTCGGTTTCGAGAAGACAGATTGTTTCAAATTCCAAAACCATCCATTAACATTCGTCCATAAATAACTCTTTACTATAAATAGTTTAGAGTTTTCTTATAAAGCATCATCCTCTCTTTCTTTCTTTCTTTATTCAAAGAAGCAAAAATGTCTTCCAATGACGTGCCACAGAAAACTGAAGCCTCTGGGAAAGAAATTGAGAAGGCGGTTGAGACGACCCCCATGGAGCCGCCTCCGCACAAAAAGAAAAAGATGGGCGAAGGATCTTCATTAGAGCCGGGCGAAGGATCTTCTGCATCAGAGCCACCTAAGGACATCTTTAACTTCTTGATGGGACCTGGGAAAACGCCTGAGGAGGAGGCTAAGAGGATAGCTGCCTGTAAACTCCTGCTGAGTTCAAGCACGGATGACTTCAACTCCTTTGCTGACTATGTCTGTTGGAAGGAAGGATTTGGCCCTCGTCCTAAGTTTGATAGGGATGACAGTGATCTCCCTTAGTATCATGTAATATCGTCTTTGATGAATAAAAAGGAATTTTATTTATAAACTGTCTGTCCATTCCCTAATAAATCTCTGTACATCTATACATAGTACTTCTTGAGAAATTTGCCATTAATAGGCAACATGAGTAAATCACCATTAGGCTTTGACAATCGATAAGCGCCATTAGAAAACACAGTTTCGATTACATAAGGACCTTCCCATTTAGCTTGGAATTTCCCTTTACTTTTATGAGTCATAACCGTAGGTCTTCGGACAGCTAGAACCAACTCGCCAACTTTAAATATTCTTTCTTTGACTTTACGATTAAAAGCCCGAGAAATGCGTGCTTGATATAATTCAATATGTTGTTGCGCCTGAAGACGCTTTTCATCCAAACCTTCAAGTTCTTGAAGCCGCAATCGATCATTGTTCTCTGAGATTAGCTCATTGGCAATAGCTATTCTAAGAGATGGGATCTGAATTTCCAAGGAAAGAACAGCTTCACATCCATAAACCAACGAGAATGGCGTAAAACCAGTTGGATTTCGGACCGTTGTACGATATGCCCACAAACATTCTCCAAGTTTCTCGTTCCAATCACGTTTATTGGAAGAGACAAACTTTTTGAGAAGTTTGATAATCGTTTTATTAAAAGCCTCAGCTAAACCATTAGCAGCTGGGTTATAAGCTGTAGAAGCCAGATTCTGAATTCGATTCTTTTCACAGAATTTATAAAATGAATGGCTAGCAAATTGTGGTCCATTGTCATGGATTATCCTTCGGGGAATCCCAAAACGATAAATCACATGATGTTTAATAAAGCTAATAACATTGGAAGTCTTCACCTCAATCAAAGGAATTGCTTCCGCCCATTTAGAAAAGTAATCGGTTATAGCAAGAATGAACCGATGTCCTTTAACAGAAGGGGGGTTGATAGGGCCAATTATATCCATGCCCCAAGCTTCAAATGGCCATGAGGCTGCCGTAGGATGAAGAAATTCAGACGGTTGATGTATAAAGTCTGCATGAATTTGACAGGCTTTACACCTCTTTGCATAATCTATAGCATCTGCTATCATTGTAGGCCAGTAATACCCCATTCTACGAATGCGGTCCTGTAATTTTGGACCAGGTTGATGTGCACCACATACTCCATCATGAGCTTCACGGAGTGTTTGTTTAGCTTCATTTTCGGAAAGACATCGTAACAAAAGCCCGTCATAAGAACGACGATATAGCATATTCATAGAAGTGTCATAATAGAATCGGAATGATCGTCGCTTGACTGATGCCGCTTCTTTAGGATCTTCAGGTAGAATTCCATAGACAGCATAGTCTATGAATGGACTTCTCCAATCTCTTTGTTGAGGAGCTAATTCTGAAGCATAACTATGTTCGATATGTAAGTTATTTTTAATACAGAATAAATCACGATCTAACAAAATTATTGAATTTTGTCTTCTGATTGGAACAGCTAGATCTGCTGCTAAACTAGCAAGGGCATCAGCTTCTAAATTTTGAGAGCGTGGCACGAATTCTATGAAGAATCCTTTAAACAATAGAGCTAGTTCCATCGCTGCCTGGTGGTAAGGAATTAAGTCAGGATTCCTGACTTCATAAGTTCCTCTGACCTGATTGATGATTAGCTGAGAATCTCCATAAGCTTCTAAGAACTCAATATCTAGTTCTTTTGCTACTTGAAGACCAATTAACAAAGCATTGTACTCAGCTACATTATTTGAACAAGGCTCATTGAGTGAATAGGCACGGTATATAACTAGTTTATCAGGAGAAACCAAGACTACTCCCACTCCAGAGACAATATTGCCCTTGGGTCCGACTCGTGAGGCTCCATCAAAATACAGTTGCCAAATATCATCTCTCATAGCCATATTGCAATCTGCAACCTCATCAGGAATGTCTTCATATAACTTGGAAGTTTCAGGAATAGGGTGAGCAGCCAAGAAATCTGCTAACGCTTGACCCTTTACTGACTTCTGTGATACATAAACCATATCATATGGTGTAAGCAACATCGCCCAAGTAGCTAATCGAGAATTAAGAATACTTGGTTTCTTCATTAACACTCGAATAGGATTTATCCTAGAAATAACATGAATAGTTTGACCTGTTACATAATGTCGTGTCTTTTGAATGGAAAAGACTAATGCCAGACATTCCTTTTCTACTGGAGTATACCTATGTTCAGCTCCGACCATCATTCGACTAAGATAATAAATTGCCTGTTCATGACCCATATCACTTTTTTGTGCAAGAAGAGCACCAAGAGAGTGATCCATTGCCCGAACATAAAGCAAGAATGGCTTTCCCATTATTGGAGGAACCAGAACAGGTGGATTTGTGAGATACTGCTTAATGTCATTGAATGCTTTTTGACAAGCTTCATCCCAAACAAATGATACACCTTTCTTCATTAAACGGGAAAAAGGCTGACATCTTCCAGAAAGATTTGAAATAAATCTTCTGATGTAAGCAATACGACCCTGAAAGCCACGGAGTTCTTTCAGATTTCGTGGAGGACGCATTTCAAGAATTGCCTTGATTTTATCTGGATCAACATGGATGCCTTCAGAAGTGATCACAAACCCCAGAAATTTGCCACTAGAAACCCCTAAGAACGATTTAGTAGGGTTCATTTTCAACTGATGTTGACGCATCAAGTCAAACACAGTCTTCAAGTCTTGAATATGATCATCTTTTGATCGACTTTTAACAGCAATGTCGTCTACATAACATTCTACTGTCTTCCGTAGATGTTTCTGAAAAATGTTGCTCATAGCTCGTTGATATGTAGCTCCGGCATTCTTCAAACCAAAGGGCATAACTGTATAACAATATACCCCTAAAGGAGTACGAAAAGCAGTATGTCTTTCATCTTCAGGATGCATCTTGATTTGATTATATCCTGAAAATCCATCCATGAATGACATGCGTTCAAAACCACAAGTATTATCCACCATGACATCTGTGATCGGAAGAGGAAATTCATCTTTTGGACAGGCTGTATTAAGATCTCGAAAATCTATACAAACTCTGACTTTACCGTTCTTTTTCATGACTGGTACTATGTTAGCTACCCAATCAGGATGTTGTTCTTCGCGAACAAAGCCGCAAGTAATCAGCTTTTTAACTTCTGCTTCAATCGCATCCATCATGTCTGGTCGAAAACGCCTTTGTTGTTGCTTTACCGGCTTAGCATTAGGAAATATATTGAGTTTATGAGTAGCTATTTTGGGATCCAGACCCGGCATATCCTCATAGCTCCAGGCAAATATATCAATATATTCTTTTATCAATGTTATTAATGACTCTCTTTCATCTTTAGAAAGATTCTTGCTAATGAATATTGGCTTAGAAATATTTTCATCACCTACATCTATTTGAATAACTTCGTCGTCCGTAGGAGGTTGTCGTTGTTTAAACCGCAATTCCCATTGATTATCCATCTGTTGAACCCAAGGATCATTTTCAAATGACTCAGACTCATCATCAGTTTGAACCATATTAACAGAGAAGATTTGTTCAGCTTCATCATACTGATTCTCTTCTGAATCAGAGGATTGTGACGTACTAGAGGAATATTCCTCTTCATCTTCATTATTCACTTTATGTGCATCATATCCTAAACCGCATCGGGTTTTCTGATAAAATGGATCTCCACGTAATGGCATCCGTCTACCTTTTCCCATATTAAGGCCCGGCATAGTTTTCAAATCATATCCCATTTTCTGAATAATCTTTTGAGATTGTTGGCTATATCTGTTAATTCTGATATTTCCTTTATCCTTCTCATCAAGATCATTATTTTGTGTTATGGGAATATTTCTTGCTAAACCGAATACAATCTGTCGTTTGTAAGTTTTGGTAGAAGGAATCAAGAAATATGATTCTTCCTGCTGTTTATAAGTTACACAAACTTGAGATGATGGTGTAACAGGTAAGAGATAGGGTTCACATTTTAGGAATTTCTGAGCATATGGTCCTACATCAATGTGTGGAGGAAAAGAGTTTTCCTTCTGATCAACATATAAAGGTTCCTCTGAAAAAGAAGTTAAAAAAGCTTTGACATCCATATACTCCAAAAGAAAATCTTCATTAGATTGAATAAATACATGCCCAGTATTTACATCATTTACAGACTTCTTTACATTAGACGCTGATGGACTAACATCTTTCTTAGGCGTAGACTTGCCAAGGTTGATAACCAATGGCTCAGGATCAGTAGGACGGGATGTACGTCCTTTAACTTTGATGATCAAGGGCTGGTCATTCATGTCAGTTTGATTTTTGACAGGGATCTTCAAAGGTTCTTCAGATGCGATTTGAATTTTACCTTTAACCTTTATTACCAAAGGCTGATCATCAACCGTCTGAGACTGAGTTCGTCCCTTGACTTTGATTTTCAAAGATTGGTCTTCTACTGGTACCGAGCTTCCAGCAGATGATTGATCTTCCAAGGAAGGTTTGTCTTCAGCAATATCAGAGATCTCCTTCATATATTCCTCTTTATAGAGTCGTGCATCCATGAAGTAAGCTTCAAGGTTCTTGAAAGGTTCAGAATCAGCAAACTCAGTCCTTACGTTCCCTTGTGAGTCTACATATTTGAAACACTGATGAAGAGTAGAGGGTACTATATTATTCTCATGTATCCAAGGTCTTCCTAACAGGATATTGTAGGACACATCGGAGTTAATAACATAGCATGTCACTATCGTCCGGAGATCTCCGATCTGGATCTTCAAACGAGTCTTCCCCAAAGGTTTGCTCCTGCCAGCATTAAAACCAACAATAGTTGTGTTAGTATAAGTTAAATCACTGGTAGAGATTCTCAATGGTCTCAGCATGCTTTGGAGAATAATGCTGATAGAAGATCCCGTATCTATGAGGATTCTGTCCACCTCAGTCATTCCAATATACCCTGTATAATACAAGGGTCTGTCATGACGATTGTGGCCAAGTAACATGTCATCCTGTGTGAAGGTGATGTTTGGAAGAGTTTCCATCACACTATGACATTGAGGACAAGATGGAGGCGTACTATCAGGAGCTTTAAGTTGAGCCAAACAAGAATCTGCTTGGATCAAAGCCTCACTCAAAACTTCCCTACTATCCTTTGAGAGACGAAGTAATTCAAAGATAGAAAGTCTCGCCGGCGTGTTAGCCAGTTGAGCTAGAATGTCAAATTTGTATGGTTTCATCATCCCCTGACTTTGGTTTGACTTCAGAGGTACATCAAAGCGTACTGCTCGTTGTTTCCCCTTCTCATTTGCTGACGGTTTAGAAGGCTTCTGACTAATAGGTATTTGAGCAGAGGTAGATTGATTTGGAGGTTCAACTGTATCTTCCATTTCCTTAGAAGTTTCTTCATAGTCTTTAAGATATTCTTTTCCGGACCTTGTTCCGGTGAGAACTTCTTCTGCAGACTCAGGAGATACTACTACCATATTGCAAGGTTGTAGTTTTCTTTCCCTTTGGTCTTTTCTTATGAGACTTTTTATGCTGGATAGGGATCTCACATCCTAATCCAGTAGTGCTCTTCTGAGATTGCATTTGTAAAGGAAGCCGTATCCCTTTGCCATAATTTAATCCTTCAGCTTTGTGGAAATCATAACCCATCAACTTCATGAGGCGCACTGATTGTTGGCTATAGATATGCATGGGAATAGAACTTTCAGAAGATGCTTCAGTAGTATTTGGATTATCAAAAACAACAATTTGTGACTCCGGTAGTGGTGAAACTTCATCGAGTAAAAGAGCATCAGAAGTACTTTGAGTCTCAGCAATATGAGTTTTCAACTCAGGAGGTGGTAGAATTCCAAAAGGTGTCTTTTCATATGCAGCAAAGATTTGCTGAGCTCTATATAAAGGCACACTACACATAGCTGTTTGTTGCTGATGAGTGAGTTTCAATTTGACAGGAGGGGCTAGACTCGGAGGACATATATTAAGACCTCTTAACCTCTCCTCCAAAGGGATACCACCCCATAGATGATCAAGGTCATCATAGTCTTCAGGTATAACATGAGAGATCATGTTACAAGTAAAAACATTTTTATTTTTCTTGGATTTAGAAGTTTTACTTTCTTTCTCCAAATCAGGTATTAAATCGGGATGTACCCACATGATTTCCCCATTTTTCAAAGTGAGAGGGACTAATCCTTCAACTTGATCTCTGGCTGGTGGAAGATTTACGATCTCCAAAGTAGCTTTAGGGATTGGAATTACTCCATCAGGAATTTGTTGTGGAGGGAAATCTCCAAATTGTATAGAAGTCATGTTCGTTGTGACAGTTTGATCATCATTAGTCAATGAAATGACTTTAGCATTGATCAATTCTTGAATTTTCTTCTTCAAGACATAACATGCTCGAGTGGGATGGTTAATGTATCTATGATAGATACAATACTTGGGATTATCAGTCAAATTGACCTCATCATGTCGTTTAGGATCTGGGAGCTGGAGTTTGCCACTCTTCATCAGGCATTCAAATATACTTGGAATATCGCTTTCATCGAAAGAATATTCCTCTTTTGATTTCGACGGCTCAGCATTAGCTGGTACAGGTTTGTTTTTGGAAAGGTTTACCACCAGAGTCTCCTTTCCTTTATCTCCTTTTCCACCACCCTTATTATTATGATTTGGGCCAGCAGATGGCTTCTTTCCTTTATCTTCGGAGGTAAACATAATTCCATTTTCTCGTGCCAATCTGCCATTATCTTCGGCTGAAGCAGCAGCCATAATAAAAGAAGGCCAATCAGTGAATTGAGTGGGCCCAATAAAGACAGCAATGGTGGGATGCAGGTTCATCTTGCATGTATCAATCAACGCTGCATCCGGCATCCCAGGAGGCAATTTTAGAGTTGCTTGTCGAAATCGATCAATAAATGCCCGAGCTTCTTTTTTATCTCTTTGTTTAATTGCTATCAAGGAGGACATGTTCATGTCTATTCCTACTTCATAAAAGCGAGACAAAAACATTGCTTTGAATTCTTCAAATGATGATATGCAATTATCAGGTAAACTACGATACCAATCATAAGCAATGCCTGTCAGATAACCAATAAAAGCTCTAGTGAGGAGGGCGTCATTTTTTTCTAAATGAATAGTCATCATTTCAAAATGGTTTATGAATTGATTCGGAGAAGTTTTCCCATCAAACAAAACCATGGATGGTGGTTTATATTTGGAAGGAAAGGGAACGTCATTCCAGTGGGGAGGATATGGCTGTTTAATCCCCAATTTTTGGAGATGAGTTTTATGCTTCATACTCTCCAATTCTGCTTTTAATTCTCTTGCTTCTTGCAATATACCATTGGATTGGAGAGTAACAGGGAGGATTGGAACTCCCATCTGAGGAAGTGGAGCACTTTCTGGATGAAGAGGTTCAGGAGATGCTGAATCCTGATTAGCAATGGGTTCAGGATTGTTTAGGGGTGTGTCTACCCCCTGTCCATCCTGGTTTGGTGTGACTACTTGAACCGGAGGTGGAACTGTATGCTGAGCTGTTAGAGTTTGCTGCATGTTTTGCATCATAACCATCAACTCCTTCATGGTTTGCTCGACTATAATTAGTCTTTGTTCTGTATTACCGGAAGATTCCGGTTCATCACCTGCAACATAAATTTCTGCCTCTTTTGAACTTACGGATGGACTAGTGTAAAGATTAGAGTCCATACTATCAGTTTCAGAATCAAAATTCTGAGTACCCCCAGCCTCAGAATCTGAAGAGGGCATAATAGATTGACGACTCCTTGATCGAGTATTCTGATAAACACCTTCAAAATTGTCAACAATCATGTTAAATCTCTGTTGACTTGGAGTCTGAGACAAATTACGTCTCGTTCCTCTTCGTCTAGGTATGTGAGAAGCCATATTAACAGAAGCATACGACAACTCAAAATCACGTTCATCATGTTGTTGAGACACATCATAATTTAATCGGTCAAAAACGGACCGCTTTGTATTAGAGCAACAACATTTTATTACAATTTGATGACTTTCGCAGTGATGATCATCATTAGGGAAAGCCATAGGAACATTTCTATCACTACGCTTTTGATTTAACATTTGGCGTAAGTCAACAGTAGGAGAAGGCATCATCTTCTTCTTCTGATTTGGTGCAGCAAATCTTTGAGCCCCATGAGTATAAAGAGAATTGCTGATCTCATTGGCATAAGTGGCCGGATTTTTCTTGGCCTGAAGCTGCGTACGCAAGTCAGAAGTTGGCTTTTGTGCACAACGTTTACCATCAACATCGCACGTAATCCTGAGATTAGGAATTCTGCGTGGTGTTTTGTTTGGAATTTGTGGGTTAAAAACCGAAGTTTTGCCCACAAAACAAAAGGAATTGTCTACGCTGTTTTCAACAGGAGACTGTTTGTTATGCTGTGTGCGTAGAGATGAGTCTACCTTGCCACATGCAGGAGACTTTCCCTTACGCGCAAGACGTAAAGTATTGATGTCTGCCACGTCAATGACGGGAGACGTACCCTTACGCAAGACAGGAGTATCTACCACATCGAAGACGGGAGATTTTCCTTTATGCGCAGGGTGAGTTGCCACAGTGTCTACCACGCCAAAGGCGGGAGACCGACCTCTGCGAACAGAATTAGAGCCTGCCATTGGGACTGCCACGCCACTAGCGGGAGTCTCAGCAACAGGAGTGGGAAGAATCCCATCAGACTGTGAAGAAGGTACGTCAGATTTAGGCATCCAGACCTTTCGTACCTTACGTGACTTCAACACTTTGGAGTGGCGATATCCACCCCCAGCATGAAGCATCTCCTCATAGGCAGTCTGGTCGAAAGAAACGACCAGAGTCTTCTTCGTCGATCCGATCGACGCATCGTCGTGTTGAGCAATTACTTTCTCATCAGAGGAGAAAGTCGTCCCCAGCAGAGTCGCCATTTTGTTTTACTTAACAAAAAGCCTTCACAACTTCAAGAAAAGAAAACAAGAAAAAGTACAAAAGTACAAATTTGATTCTGGGAATGTATTGCTATGGAAGTCTGATTCACAAATGATCACTTTGTTCCTTGGACCATACAACGATGTTGAAGAAACTTGCTGTCTTGAGGAAGAAGGAAGAACAACTGAAGAACGGAGACCTTAGAAAGGTATCGACAAAGTTGGCACTGATGGCACAAGTCGAATGCTTTCCTGCTCTACTTCACTTTGTTCTTGAGAAGAAGAAGTAAAAGAGAACACTCGGGAATTATAACAATTCTTTTGATTCTCTCCGTCCAATTCTCTGTCAAAATTATTGCCTATTTATAGGTTTAAGTCTTCCGAGAAATAAGCAGCAAAATAAGGCCATTACACATATTACGCATGCAACTGCCATACACGGTTTCATTTAGAGCTTTACGCAAGTGCCATGTGTCCCACGTACTGTTAACTGCTCGGCTCAACACAATGTAAGTATTTTGGAAGCTTTACGCAGACAATGCCACGTAGCCCACATTCATACAACTGCTCAGCACGATCATATTCAGAGTCTTACGCGGACGCCATGTGTCCCACGTAATATAATCTCGTACGCGTGTCTTCAACCACGTACCCTATACTTATGGTAATTTGCGTACAGAAGAGAAAACAAAATGATTAAAACTCAATTAATGCTCCCCTGCGTATAGTGGCTAATCAGCCTTGGGTATTAAAATAACCCAAATAAACTAATACGCGTATACTTAAGAGTGACTAATATAGCCTTAAGCATTTAATTAGCTTAAATAGACTCTTGCGTATAGGGGAAAATAATTGAGTGTAATATTTCTCCTCTGTTAGCACACTAACCAATGAATATTGAGTTACGTGAGATGTCTTTTCGTAAACAGTAAAAACCATCATTATAGCCGTCTGCGTATCTCAATAAATCTCAGCTGCGTAAAGCTTTTACATATAAAATAACATCTCTCCGACTTCTGTGCCATTAAATGTCAGAGAAAATAATAATGGCTGTCAGATCCCATATCTCTGCATTAAATGTAGAGATGACAACCTGTCTTTATTGCGTAGAAAGAATAGGACAGATGGCATCAGCGTACAACCCCTGAGCAACCCTTGCGCGCGTAGATTAACATAGGACAGCTGGCGTCTGCGTACACCCCTGAGAAACCAGTGCGCGCGTACAAACCGATTTAGCTTTATAAACTATGTTGACTCACTTTGACCTGCGTACAACATATTTTGGCTGGGCTTTCGCGTAGAAATAGTTAATTTATTTTTAGCTTCTACACATGTGAACGGCTGGATTTGTACATGGCTATACTAAAGAGGCGTACATGGCTATTCTACTTTGGAATTGTTCACATGGCTATTTATACTCCCCCGTACCCCCAATTAATACACAAGGATCCAATCAGGTTATGTTATGATTCTATGTAACAGCTCCCGAAGGGTAGTAAGCCCCAAAAGGGTGATATGCCCCTAAAGGGTGATAAGCCCCCAAAGGGTGATATGCCCCCGAAGGGTGATAAGCCCCCAAAGGGTGATATGCCCCCGAAGGGTGATATGCCCCCGAAGGGTGATAAGTCCCCAAAGGGTGATATGCCCCCGAAGGGTGATATACCCCCAAAGGGTGGTACATAGTAGTCCCATAAATGGGGATTCTGATAGACCCAATAAATAGGATAAAGATTCAGAGAAGACTCTGTGATCATAAGGGTATATGTCACAAGTGATCAAAGAACCAAAGAAGCATATGATACGTCATGTAAGTGAAACGCACAGAACATAGAGTACCCGATGCTCCCTGAAGGGATAATATCTCAAGAAGGGATCCATATAGTACTAATCCGTGTGACCAACGTGACTGTATCAAGTAAAGTAATTTAATGCAGGAAATAATTCTAAGCAGGATATGAAATGATCAGAGAATGTACTCGCCTGTATCTTAGTGTCCGGTGAAAATACTGTCCGAGGAGTGGTGTCTGGCTCCTATTCAGAACAGCACAAGTCACAACAAGTCCATAATGGTAAAGTTAAGCACTACAATACATTCTACATGAGTCTAGGTCAAACTAGGCAAAAGTCAACTCTTGGTCAACCCTGGTCAACCAAGAAGTCAAACCTAGGCCAACTATGGTCAAACTAGGTCCAACAAGTCATTCTAGTTCTAACTAGTCCATACTAGTCTAAACAAGGCTAAACTAGCCTATGCTAGTATACTAAGTCTATACAACACAAGTCAAACCAAACATCACACAACCTAGTTTGCATCTAGGCCTACATATGGAATCACATAGTAAATATATGTATATACACCTGGCTACCCATATGTATACCACACATACATGTATATATATATACAATGGTGCACTATACATATATGTATCCACAAACATATTTATATAATACATATATACTAATACACACACATGCATATATTATATGATACTTACATATATATACAATACATTATATAATATGTACAAGGAAGATAGAGAGTTAGAGGGGAAGAGTGACAATTGTCACATGTGTGTACAACATAGTGTAGGGTGTCAATGTGAACATGGCTAGTGAGGAGTGAACAGTGTGAAGGAATAAGAGGGTGTGTGTGTGTGACAATGTGTGACTGAAATGTGTGTGTTAGAGTGTAGCAGTGAGTGTGTGAGTGAAAACTGAATGTGTGTGTGTAATGGTGTGGGTGTGTGTCAATGATGAACTTGTGTGTGTTACATGGGCTGTGGGTAGTTAGCAAACAGGGAAGGAAAGGAAACCTATAACATGTTATTAACAGTTCAGTTCAACCCAAATTTCCTCCATCTCAGGTTTTCCAATGAATTTCAGGATTCAGTTAAAAACAGTGATACCAATTCCTGTGTGTGACAGGAATGTAGGCAGTGTGTAATATGTGACTGTGCAACTGGAATGGAAACTCATTCTCAAGAAGAGTGCCATAGTGAATTGTTCTCAGGTTACATCAATCAGTTAGATACTAATGTAGTTCTCAGATTTCAGGAAAAAGGAAAAGAAATCAACATTAAAACCTACACTAATTCATGTTTGTATGAACTCAGTCCTTGAGTTCACACATCAAGAATTTAGAGTCCTATCTCAGTTTTCAGAACTCAGTTTCATTAAACTCAGGTTTGTATAAACATAGGAATAGGAAATCAATTCATGTGATCATTGTTCAACATTATAATACAAAACTCAGGTTTTTGTGTCAACAGTTCATTCCTATTCAAGGAATCAATATGTACAGGACAGTTGGTCATTAATCAACATCAGTTAAAAGAGGAGAAACATTCCAGTTTAGGAATTAACAGTGAAGTAGATTAGTGAATGCAAGGAAGGGAAATTAATTCAGATATTAAGAATTTAACTAAACATTTATTTACAGTTCAATAGGAAACAATCAATTTCAGTCCACTACTTCAGGAATGCTTGATTGTTCCCAGGTTTTTATTAAGGAAATCTCAGGAATATCAAATAACCTATCAAGTAACCTATTCAGTTTGAGGTTTCATTCAAATATTATTGTACAAAACATTTATGTATATATTTACCTACATATATACAACCCTAAACTAAAACCAAAAATCAGTTTTGGAAAGAAAAAATAGGAAACAAATCTCAGGTTTCAGAAAAACCATTGACAGTCATTGGTTTTTCAAAACAGTTGACATATCAAAAATCGATTTGAATACCCATTCCTCATCACCAGTCACACACTATAATAATCATCAGCCATTACGCATGTAGTTGAACTAATCCTAACATCTAACATCATTTAACAGTTAATAAAAACAAAATAAAAATCAAAAAACCAATTTCTAGCACAGAGTATCAGTGATATAACAGTGCACATAAAAATTTAGGAATTTGAGATCATTTAGCCATCTAATTTATAAACTAAAGGTTGGTAATTGATATATGGGATGTACACGTGTCATTGGGTGTGCCTTGTGTCCACCACGATACGTCACGACGTGTCCAACACAAATAAACACAAAATAGTGCACACACAGACACTGTGTAGACCACAGGCTCGTGCGTACGTGCACGCATGTCGTGCACCCGACACAGGACACTTCGTGTCTCGTGCTCATGTCAGTAGGTTCGCCTAGTGTCCATCTAGGTGTGTGTCAGCCTGAAATAGGTCCTAGCTGTAGGCCTCAAAAATGAAAGTCATGCTGAGTTGATCAAGACAGAGTCAAAAGTCACGCTCAGTTGATCCAGACAATATAAACAAATTACGCTGGGAGATAGCTCATCATTTGCCAAAGAGTAATTATGACTGACAACACGACAGTCGAAGAATATCTCTTCGTATGCCACATATACACAGAATTCGAGAGATCATCGCCGTCTATCGCGTGATTTTCGAAATCTTCTTCAGCAAGATTCAGCCTTCGTCGAGTTGGCATACCAAAAGGGTTTCTTGTCATTTAATGCGACTGACAAAGCAATCACTGTCAGAGATTTTGTGTCAGTCGAGACACGTCGAATCAAGACAGCTGGCAGTTCTATCTCAAGTCTGCGTGTATTTGTGATCTTCATCTCAAGTTTGCGTAGATTCTGAAGTTTTTTCCTCAAGTTTGCGTGGATTTTGAAGTTCTTTGCCTCGAAGTCTGCGTGGATCCTGAAGCTTTCTACCCCAAGTTTGCGTAGATTTTGAAGCTTTCTACACCGAGTTCGCGTGGATTTCGTCTTCAACAAGTCTGCGTGGATTTCATCAAATTGGAGTACGTGGCAGCCATGCCACTGATCTCTCGCCTGCGTGTCCTGTAACTTGCACACGACTCATGCATGATTGCCATGTGTCCAACAGTTACAGGCCACGTCCAGTAACTGCTCACAGCCTTGTGTATGTTAAATCCTGCATGATTTTTAACTAGGCATAGGCTGTGAAGACAGTTATCTTTTCAGTTATTATTTTTGACTCTATAAATAGAGTTCTTTTTCTTATTCATTGTACAGATACACTGATATCTACTGTCAAAATTTTGAGAGCTTTTCTTCTTCGCATAGTCCAAGGGATAAAGCGATCGTCTTCTAGATCGGATTCCTACAGTTGTAATTTTTCCAGAAACACAACAAATAAAGAGAATTTCTTTATGGAAAACAAATTGGCGACTCTGCTGGGGAAAACCATCTCCTCTTCTGAGATGGTAACAACTCAATGCGACACTTCGTCAATCGGCTCGACGAAGAAGGTGATGACGATCAAATTCGATCAACTCGCCTACGAAGAAATGCAGCGGGCTAAGGGTGGCAAGCCCACTCCAGCCTCCATCATCACTGCCAAGTCGAAGGGACACTCTGTCTATGTCCCTAAGAATCAGTTGGCAGTCAATGGTGAAGTCTCTGCCACAGTGTCTACTCCTACCTCTGGCAAGAACTCCACTGCAAGCACGCATACTCTTGTGCGCTCGAAGATCACAGTAATCAAAAGTCACGTTGACAGTACTGGCTCCTTAGCCAAATCTGTTCCAGCGTGCAAATTCAACCCTAAAAGTCACGCTGACAGTACTGGCTCCTTAGCCAAATCTGTTCCAGCGTAAAAATTCAACCCTAAAAGTCACGCTGACAGTACTGGCTCCTTAGCCAAATCTGTTCCAGCGTGCAAATTCAACCCTAAAAGTCACGCTGACAGTACTGGCTCCTTAGCCAAATCTGTTCCAGCGTGCAAATTCAACCCTAAAAGTCACGCTGACAGTACTGGCTCCTTAGCCAAATCTGTTCCAGCATACAAATTCAACCCTAAAAGTCACGCTGACAGTACTGGCTCCTTAGCCAAATCTGTTCCAGCATGCAAATTCAACCCTAAAAGTCACGCTGACAGTACTGGCTCCTTAGCCAAATCTGTTCCAGCGTGCAAATTCAACCCTAAAAGTCACGTTGACAGTACTGGCTTCTTAGCCAAATCTGTTCCAGCGTGCGAATTCAACCCTAAAAGTCATGCTGACAGTACTGGCTCCTTAGCCAAATCTGTTCCAGCGTGTAATTCTAAAATTAAAAGTCACGCTAACAGTACTGGTTCCTTAGCCAAATCTGTTTCAGCGTGTATTTCATCAGAGAAGAATAACTCCTTAGTTATCTCTTCTTCTTTACCGAGTTCTACTAGAACTGGGGGTGGTCTTCCACACAAAGTCCCTTCGAAAAGGAATAACTCTTTAGTTGTTTCTTCTGCTCCTGTAGTTTTTACTTCAGGAACAGCTTTGACTGATACTTTTGTTAGTCAAAGGAAAGGAGATGGTCTTTTGACTACTCTTCCTTCTGGACATTCTATGTCTCAAAATCTGATTGAGTCTAAGAAGAAATATTCCTTAATATCTTCTCTTATGACTTCTTCAAATTGGGTACAGAATCTGTCCATTAAAGAGGGTCTGTTACCAACTCCTAATCAAAGGAGTGGTTCAACTCTTCCTTCTCTGCAAATATCCAGATCAATGGAGGGAAAACTCCATGTTTCCAAAATTAGTGTGTTACCTTCCATTGATTTAAGAACAAAACTCAGCACTTCTGGTGTTAAGAAACCATACCAATTGGATATGAAGATAAAAGATCCAGATGCAGAGTATGCAAGAAATTATGTGGCTCATATTAATCACTCTTTGTATAATCAAGAGCCATTAAGACCCAAGAACAGGAAGTATACTCCTCAATCTTCACAAACAGATTTACGGGAATATCTTCAACAGAAGAGAAGAAGTAATTCTATGTCAAAGGAACATGCTGAATGTGACTTCTATCCAAGAGTCATAATTCAGTGCAGATGTCAATCAACGGTTCAAGACCATGGTGATCATGAATGTGACTTCCAGCCAAGAGCTACAATGCAATGCAGATGTCAAACTAAACGACAGTCTGTCTTCAATAGGATTCAGTATGAACCTATGCCTGATGAAGATGAGCCTTTGTTTGCCTCTGTCAACATGACTTCTCGGGACACCGGGGGTAGAGTTGATAGTCCAGATGGAGTATATAGAAACACCAGAGCAAGAGTCCTGGCTTCTAGTCAAAGAAATTTGATCCCTGAAATTAATTCTGAATTCCTTGGAGAATCTAACTTCCTACCTCTTCCTACTGGGGGTAGTTCTCCTATAATTGACTTTGATGCACGAAGCAATGATTCAGAACAAACAAGGATCATACAAGCTATGGAGAAAGAAGATGCACAAAGTGAGACTTTAATAATCCCTGTTAAAGGTCGAACTACTCAGCAACAATCTCCTAAACCATTTGGAGAAGATTCTTTCATCATTCCAGAGAGTGGATGGATCTCTCCGTTACCTCAGTCATTTACTCAAAATATACTGATCATTCCTGTCAGTGGGCGTACTACAGTTCCTGTATCTTTACAAGATACTCCGCTAATTCCAGTTGGAGGGCGGACTACTCTTCCTACTCAAACTTCAAGGGAGCTCACCTCTTCTGAGCCATTTGTTATCGATCTTAATCGAAACAAAGCTTCTTCTTCTTCTTCCCCTTTAGTCATTGACTTGGCTAAAATCTCTAAGGCTCAGACTTCTCCCAATGTAAATACTGCTGCTTTTACATTTAATAAAAAGTCTCCACCTTTGCAGTATGCTGATGTGTGTAATTATGTTCATAGTATTTACATCTGTTAGATGACTTGAACACAATAACCATAGGAGTTGTACAGACTGTTTATACAGATGTATCCCTAGAACCTGTACAATCTTCATACTTTCTAGTTCCCAGCAGAAAGCCAGGAGACATTCCAATATTCTTCTATAAAGGGCCTCAAAATCCTTCTGATTTAGAAGATGAAGACAAAAATGATGATACTGGAAGATTACAACTACGTCGTTATAGTCAGCAATCTAGAGACATCATCAAAAAATATGGGCTATGACTTCAGGACTGGCCTCAATAGTGGAAAGGGAAGAAAAATACCTGTCCGGATTCCTCCTTTGAAATATGGAAGGACGAAATACGGATTGGGCTATATAGCTCCTACTCCTTTTATCAATATTATCCATGAAGATCCCGAGTCTGACAAAGATAAGAGATCTGATTCTTCTAGTACCACTTCTTGGGATTCCGATACGAGTATCGGTGACTTCTACTGCAACATTTTGTCTTCCAACATGGTTTCTATTGACCATTCTGAAGAAAGTGATGAAGACGAAGAAGAGTTTGAAATCTCACCTGAATCAGAACAGTGGGCCCAAAGATTAGATAATCAATGGGAGTTCCGTTTCGAGCAAAAAGAACCTCCGACTGAAGATAAACTTGTTCAAATAGATATTGGTGAAGAGGGATCTCCCAAACCAATATTCATCAGTGAAAGTCTTTCAGAAACTGATAAGAAAGACATGATCAAACTCATTCGTGATTGCATCGATGTCTTTGCTTGGAGTTATGAAGATATGCCAGGGCTTGATCCTCAAATTGCAACTCACAAGCTCAATATCTTGCCCAATGCTAAACCGGTCAAACAACAACAGCGACGATTTCGTCCAGACATCATGGATGCAATTGAAGCTGAAGTCAATAAACTCATTACCTCTGGGTTTATTAGAGAGGAACAACATCTCGATTGGGTGGCTAATATTGTTCATGTTCTTAAAAAGACTGGCAAGATCAGAGTATGCATAGACTTTCGCGATCTCAATGCGGCATGTCCTAAAGAAGAATTCCCTCTACAAATCACTGATGTCATGGTTGATAATACCTGTGGATTTGAACGAATGTCATTCATGGATGGGTATTCTGGGTACAATCAGATCAAAATGTTTCCAGAGGACGAGAAGCACACTTCTTTCAGAACGCCGATTGGTACATACTGTTATAGAGTTATGCCATTCGGTCTCAAGAATGCAGGAGCAACTTATCAACGAGCTATGAGCACTATATTCCGTGAACATTTGCGGAAAACAGTCGAATGCTATGTTGATGATATTGCAGTCAAAAGTCGACAAAAGGAGGATCATATCCAAGATTTGAAGACTATATTTGATCTAATGCGTAAGCATCAATTAAAGATGAACCCTACTAAGTCCTTCTTAGGCGTCTCTAGTGGTAAATTTCTCGGCTTCATCATTACCTCTAAAGGTATACACGTGGATCCCGAGAAGATCAAAGCCATCCAAGAGATGCATCCTCCACGCACCTTAAAAGAGCTACGAGGATTTCAAGGAAGAATCGCTTATATCAGGAGATTCATCTCTAATTTATTAGGACGCTGCAGACCATTCAACAAACTTATGAAGAAAGGTGTCTCTTTTGTCTGGAATGATGAATGTCAGAAAGCATTCGATGATATAAAACAATATCTAATGAGCCCTCCAGTATTGGTACCTCCCGTCACAGGAATACCGTTCCTCCTCTATACTCGAGCAATGAGTCATTCATTGGGTACATTACTTGCTCAAAAGAATCAAAATGGCCATGAACAAGCCATTTATTATCTCAGCCGCACTATGACCGGAGCTGAACCTCGATATTCACCGGTTGAAAAAGAATGTCTAGCCTTGATATTTGCTGTCCAAAAGACACGTCATTATATCATTGGCTAGACTATTCATGTCATCTCCAGGATCAATCCTATACGGATCATGATGAAGAAACCCAGTGTTTTGAATTCTCGATTGGCTAACTGGGGAATCCTACTTGCTCAGTATGACATGCACTATATTCCTCAGAAATCAGTCAAAGGACAAGCTTTAGCTGATTTTCTGGCTGCTCACTCAATTCCAGAAAATTCAAAACTCTATGATGAAATCCCAGATGAAGTCCTAGATTCAAATCAAATTGCTGAAGAAGATCCTACTTGGCATTTATTCTTTGATGGAGCATCAAGAATTGGTCCTAATGGTGATATTGTCGTTGGAGTTGGAATCGTTCTTGTATCGCCAGAAGGTCTTGCCATCCAAAGAGCTTATTCTCTTGATCAGCCGTGTTCAAACAATGTAGCTGAGTACAATGCATTACTCATTGGTCTTCAACTCGCTAAACATCTGAATATTTAACATTTGGAGGCGTACGGAGACTCTAAACTCATTGTCAATCAGATCAGGGGTACTTATGAAGTTCGCCATCAAGATCTGGTTCCTTATCATAAAACAGCTATATCTATGGCTTCTTCGTTTGAAGAATTCTTTATTGAACATGTTAGGCGAGCATGTAACACAGAAGCTGATGCCCTTGCTAATCTTGCAGCGGTACTAGCTATTCCAATCAGACGGCAACAAATAATCATTGTTCGTAATCGAGAATTATTTCATCTTGAAAATAACTTGACTCTAGGACTTCCAGTTGACATTGAAGAATCAACATCTCATGACGTCAACACAACAAGAGGATTTGGATTCAGTATAAATCGATGTCATCTTCATCCGATTCCAGCATAGAATTCATCTTCAGTAACTTGACTGAGAATCAGAATACGGATAAAGATTGGAGACTTCCTTTCTTAGATCTCGTATTATATGATATTCTTCCGGATGGTCCGAGTGAGGCAGCATCTATCAGACGACGATCACTCAGATTCTACTATAATCATACAACAAAGACCTTATATCGTCGAGCTTATGATGGTTTACTCCTTCGATGTGTTGCCGGTGATGAGGCTCAACAAATCATTTGTGAAGCACATGATGGAATTTGTGGAGCACATCAGCCAGGACCAAAACTTCAAGACCGTATTCGACGTATGGGTTATTATTGGCCCACCATGGTATCTGATGCCATCGAATATGCAAAGAAGTGTAAAGCTTGTCAAATCCATACGAATTTTATTCATCAACCCTCAGAATTTCTACATCCGACGGCAGCATCATGGCACTTCGAAGCTTGGGGCATGGACATTGTCGGCCCGATCAATCCACCGTCATCTAAAGGTCATCGGTTCATTCTCGCAATAACCGATTACTTCTCCAAATGGGCCGAAGCCATTCCTTTATCTGAAGTTAAGACGTCTAATGTCATCAGCTTTATTAAGCACCACGTCATCTACAGATTTGGTGTTCCTCGACGCATTGTTCATGATAACGGACCACAGTTCGTCAGCCAGAAATTTACTCGATTCTGTGACAATCACCGGATCAATAATGTGGCTTCTACCGCATATAATCCAGCAGCTAACGGATTAGCAGAAGCTTTCAACAAGACTATCATCAAACTCCTAAAGAAGTTTGTCTCCACTAACAAACGTAATTGGAGTGACAAGCTCGGGGAATGTTTGTGGGCTTATCGTACTACAGTTCGTAATGCTACCAAATGTATACCTTTCTCTCTGGTGTATGGTTGCGAAGCTGTTCTTCCATTAGAGATTCAAATTCCTTCTTTAAGGATAGCAATCGCTAATGAACTCACTGCTGAAAATAACGATCGTCTTCGACTTCAGGAATTAGAAGCCCTGGATGAAAAGCGATTATCTGCTCAACAGAATATTGAATTCTATCATGCTAGAATTTCAAGAGCTTTTAATAAAAAAGTTAGAGTTCGATCATATCAAAAAGGAGAACTTGTTCTAACAGTCAGACGTCCTATGACTATGACTCATATGAGTAAGGGCAAATTTGACGCAAAGTGGGAAGGTCCCTATATTGTGAGCAAAGTTTTCTCAAATGGAGCTTATCAACTCTCAGAATTGGATGGTCGAAAAGTTTTGATGCCTATTAATAGCAAATTCCTTAAAAAGTACTATGTATAAATGTAAATACTTGTAATCATCAGACAAATTCATGTTTAAAAATAAATTTTTTATTTTATTTTCATGAATGATGATACATGATATTAAGGAAGATCACTATCATCCTTCTCTACTTTTGGACGTGGGCCACTATCGTCCTTCTCGAAGATGTGATCAGCAAAAGAGCCGAGAACCTCCTTGCTAGAACCCACGAGGAATTTGCAAGCGGCCATCCTCATGGCTTCCTCTTCTTCAGTCCTTCCTGGTTCGAGCAGAAAATCCAGAATGTCCCTTGGTGGCTTGGGTGCAGACGAACCTTCGCCTGCTTCCGTCTTCTTCGTTTTGACTGGACCAGCAGGGCGTTCTTCAGTGCCTTTCTGAACCTTTGAGGCTATCTCAGTCTTCTTGGATGCTTCTCCAGATGACATTTTTATGTTGAGGAGTAGAAGTATTCGTTCTCGCCAGATTTCTGCTATATTTATAGGCAGAAGTTCCTCATTCATCCGACGTTTCACATATTCATTAATGCTTAACGGTTCATCCATTCATTTCTCACATTCATCAGACAGTTCGCCTGTTCATCAATACTTGACGGTTCATCCGTTCATTTATTACATTCACTCGACAGTTCTTCTGTTCATCATTTCCTAACGGTTCATCCGTTCATAATCTTCTATCAATTTATTAAGTGGGGATTCGTTATTTATCATGTTTTCATAACCTCTGAATCAATTTCGAATCTACTTACTCATTTTTCATGTTTTGACCTCTGCATAGAAATCAATCTATTTTCTTTTGAGTTCCTATATATTATCACGTCCATAATACCTCTGATAATATCATATACTCTAAAACAGAAAAGATGATTTTATTATCTATCATGTCCACAATTCATCCACAAATACAAATCATTGAGCATAGAAGAATTGTCATTTCCATTCTCATTTCACCATAAAAAGTCTATTACATTTTCTTAGACTTTCTTACAAATCATAATGGAAATCTATTATAATTTTGGATTTTCATTCTATACCACAACGATAACCTAATAGAGATCTATCTTCTTCTTTGGATCTTCTCCGTCGGACCTTCTCCATCAGGTTCGTTGTTGGTGGCAATTCCTGACTGTCTGGGTCTCAGTCACGACCAGATCAGCAGGAATCAAACTCTGGTCTTCTCTCTCAGACGAGAGGAGAACCACAGAGTATGGCAGCCCAAAGTCGTGGTGCTGCCAATACAATTGGTGGATTAAGAGCGGCCTTTCAGAGGAGACAGGAATGTATCCAACCTTGGGATACAATTCCTAGTTCTCCCGTGAAAGGAACTCTACTATCCGATTTCTCGGTAGTAGAGTTGACTCCACCATCCAACTCTCGTGTATAAAGGCTCTTCCTACCATCTAAGGAAGACCCTTCTATCCCACGAAGAGTTCTGAGTTGTCTGATTTATGCGTCAAAAGCGTATGAGCTCCCTGATGTAGATGTCAGCAGGATATTCTCCACAGCATCCACATCCCTAATGCCAGTTCTGAAGAAAATTTTCAGCCAAGTTTTTGCAGAAAACAGCAAGGAAAAAGAGAATTAATCAACAGAAATGTCATTTGACACGCACTGACTGGTCAAGCGTGCATTGTTCAATTAGAAACAGAAAGCCTATCTTCAACAGCAAAAATAGTATGCATACTATACTGGACTTACCTTCAAGTTTGGTGCTAAGGATTGGCAAACTCATATTTGATACAGTATGCAGAAATCGAACATTAGAAGGCATTGCTTTCCTGTTTGAGAATGAAATCTCTCAAAAATTCCTAGCTGTAGGCCTCAAAAATGAAAGTCACGCTGAGTTGATCAAGACAGAGTCAAAAGTCACGCTCAGTTGATCCAGACAATATAAACAAATCACGCTGGGAGATAGCTCATCATTTGCCAAAGAGTAATTATGACTGACAACACGACAGTCGAAGAATATCTCTTCGTATGCCACGTATACACAGAATTCGAGAGATCATCGCCGTCTATCGCATGATTTTCGAAATCTTCTTCAGCAAGACTCAGCCTTCGTCGAGTTGGCGTACCAAAAGGGTTTCTTGTCATTTAATGCGACTGACAAAGCAATCACTGTCAGAGATTTTGTGTCAGTCGAGACACGCCGAATCAAGACAGCTGGCAGTTCTATCTCAAGTCTGCGTGTATTTGTGATCTTCATCTCATGTTTGCGTGGATTCTGAAGTTTTCTTCCTCAAGTTTGCGTGGATTTTGAAGTTCTTTGCCTCGAAGTCTGTGTGGATCCTGAAGCTTCCTGCCCCAAGTTTGCGTGGATTTTGAAGCTTTCTACACCGAGTTCGTGTGGATTTCGTCTTCAACAAGTCTGCGTAGATTTCATCAAATTGGAGTACGTGGCAGCCATGCCACTGATCTCTCGCCTGCGTGTCCTGTAACTTGCACACGACTCATGCATGATTGTCATGTGTCCAACAGTTACAGGCCACGTCCAGTAACTGCTCACAGCCTTGTGTATGTTAAATCCTGCGTGATTTTTAACTAGGCATAGGCTGTGAAGACAGTTATCTTTTCAGTTATTATTTTTGACTCTATAAATAGAGTTCTTTTTTTCATTCATTGTACAGATACACTGATATCTACTGTCAAAATTTTGAGAGCTTT
This sequence comes from Iris pallida, assembly GCA_029216955.1. Taxonomy (NCBI): domain Eukaryota; kingdom Viridiplantae; phylum Streptophyta; class Magnoliopsida; order Asparagales; family Iridaceae; genus Iris; species Iris pallida. The sequence continues at coordinate 3,507,952 of JANAVB010010193.1, read as the reverse complement.
TCTTCTTCGCATAGTCCAAGGATAAAGCGATCGTCTTCTAGATCGGATTCCTACAGTTGTAATTTTCCCAGAAACACAACAAATAAAGAGAATTTCTTTATGGAAAACACTAGCGTGTCGTGTCCATAGTAATAAGGCCGTGTCAGTGGCTTAAAAATAACAGTACACAGACAGTGCAATCCCCGTACGCGAGGAATAACTCCCCAACCAGTGCACGAGACCCAATAAAATTTGGGGAGCATGGTGACAGAACATGCCCCATAGTGTCCACCAATTTTCGTGTCAAACAAGTTCGTGTCGTGTCCTGTAGGAAGCCCGAGTGGCAGAGGATCCGCCAGGCCGTGCACGAGCGTGTCCAAATGGGTACACGCATGTCCAAAGCGATACGACACGTGCACGAAACCATCCCAGTACACAAGAATCGTGTAAGCGACACTACGACACACATTCCTATTCAAACACAAGAATCGTCGAACACCTGTGTCTGTCACTGATACGTGTCCGATACGGACACGTACAGGACACGAAACTTGGGAAACCCTATACCTACAGAATCAGGACACCTAGGGCTAGATGAATATACAATTTAAACCTAGTTTTAATGGGTGGAATAGAATGTACCTATGGGTTGTTCTTCACACAAAAAGTCTCTTCCAAGGAATTCTTCAAAGCCACCCAAAATCCCCAAATTGATGCAAATCTGAGATTTGACTCCACCATCAGCAAGAAAACGTTGATTAGATCATGATGGAAGAAATTTCAATCAAAAAGGAGTCCTATTGATTAAACTAGGAAGGAATTAATGAAGGCTTACCTATTTCCTTAAGAAAATGAAGAACTATTAAAGAAAGAGGCACCAATCCCCATAGAGACATTATATAGGCAAGGGGGGTCTCTTGGCTGGTCATAATAGTTAGGGTTAGGGTTTTTAGGTTTCATCTTATGGCTAGGATTGAATCAAGGGAAATAGATGGCCTAGAACAAAGGGTTCTATCCTAGTTTCTTGCAAATCACTTAACAATAACTAAACTTGACTCAACCCCCTAACCAACCCATCTAATTCTCAAAGTGGCTCACTAAGTTAGTTATGACCCATCTAGATTAGGTCCAATCTAGGTTAGAATACCAAGGTCATTGCTAGTCAAAGTCAACCTAGTCAACCCTCATTCAAACAATTCCAAAATAAATTCTAAAAATTCCTATAAATTCAAATAAATTATAATAAATCCAAATGATCCTAAAAATGTCAAAAATACCCTAATCACGTGGCTAGGCTCTAGGGTAGGCTGTCTCTACTGTTCGCTAGCAAAATACCAAAAATTACAAGTCATAAATTTAAATAGTTTAAAAATAATTAAAAATCACTAAAAATCATAATATGAAATAAATATCATTAAATAATAATTATAATTACAAAATTTCAAAATTACCCACTTCTGGAAAACTGGATGTTACAATCCTACCCACCTTATAAAAATTTTGTCCTCGAAATTTAAGGTGATCGCACCCCTTCTTGGTTAAGCCCCCAACAATCATAGTCTCAGAAATCTATCTTAAATCATACAGTTGGAAAGTGTAACCTATGGGGTTCATGGCATGCAATATCAGTCTGGGGTCTCATCTAGTTGTACCAACCATGCTACAGTACTAGGCAATCACAAGGTATCAAAACATACAAGCAAGGGATGCATCAAAATTCTCAAAAAGGAATACTAAGGTTAGGTCAAAACTCACCTCCAGCTAGGTCTGAGAACCAGAACTCCCTCCTGGAAGCAGGGCCCTGGTTGGGGCAGGTATAACAGGGCAGTGCTGCACCCAGTGTGCAGCTGACCCACAGAATAGGCACAATCCTAGTCTCTTTCTACAGTTGTTCCACTTGTGTCCAGACTTGTTGCAGTAGGCACAGATAGGCTCTGGCTCAGCTGGCCTCTGCTGGACAGGAGACTGGGCTGGGTATGATGATATAGGCTGGATATATGGGTACTCCTCAAACTCTGGATAGGACTGGGTACTGTCCCTCGCCCTCTTAGAGTTAGGCTTTCCTCCTAGAAGCACAGAGTCCTGCAGACGTAGCAACCTCTGGATTTGCTCCCTCATGGCCTCCTTATGAACTCTCTATGACTCCAACAGCCTCTCTTGGAAATATCCAAACATCTGGGCTGCGTCAAGTAACAACCCTCCGGGTGGTACTGTATGGAGTACAAGGGGTAGGGAAGGGATCTCGGTTTCAGGCAAAACTGCAGCTCTCTCCTGAACGACAGGAGATGAAGGAACACTCTCTGGCGAGGCTACCACCATCTCCTCAATGGCAGGAGGTGCCACCACCCCCTGATCAGATAGAGGGATAACTACCTCCTGAACAGTAGGAGGTGGAGGCACACTCTCAATAGCTGCAGCTGCTCTCAGGCGACGGGCTCGGGTCATGGGTGCCATACTGAAAGAAAAAGAAAAGAAAATAAAAATAAATCAATCATCAAGGCTGAAAAACTAGTAAATATCAACAAAGGAGAACTAGCTACAAGAATTACTATTTAAAGCAAGACTATACTATCATTCCTAAGACAATGGCCTAATCACAAGTCATCAAATCGTCACACTAAGAAAGAACTACATATGCATAAGCTCTATAAAGCTAAAATATCTCTACTCTAAAATTATTTGATGATGGAAAACAATTTATAATAACAGAAGGGTACGATAGAGATGATATGTTTAAAAACCTTCTTAGGATATAATCTGATAATCATATGCGTCTGTCCAAAATTATGTTACTAAGAGTCCTCGCCATACCAGTAAGCAAGGCTGCGATAAACGATAGGTCCCATAACTGGGGCATGCACCTCTATAATCATGTCGTCTGGAATTCTCGCTATGCCGACTAGTATAGCTGCGAGAAATTCTAAATCTCATAACCAAGATACGTACATCCGAAGTCAGGTCTTTATGTTTCCGCCACGCCAGCTAATATGGCTGCGATAAACTACCAGCTCCATAATCAAGTAGACGTTTTACCATCCCTGTATTCCCGTCGACATATGTTATCAGAAAAATATCGTAACTCAGGCCATAAAAATTCATCTCGATAGAAAAATCAAAATCAAGAACGATCCAACAAAATCAAATTCAATAATCAAGGAGTGAGAGCAACGAAACAAGGAAATGATTCAAATTGAAGTTTAAATAAGATTCTCAAGGGTCGTCCCAGTAATCTTTTAAGGAATCCTAACTATGATTAAGTACCTTCAAAATATATATCCTAATCCTACTGTAGGCTGTAGTGATACTCTAGTTCGAATACCACTACATAAACTCGACCTGCATGGGCCACCACTAAAAACGTGTCACGACCCGCACCCACTGTGAGGGTACGAGAACGTAACAACGCCCAGCCCACGCCGCAGTGTCGGCGATAGAACGTTGTCCTAGGTCAACATACATCTAGCAATATAATACTAAGCAGTAAATGAACTCAATCACAACTAAGGAAGAAGAAAGCACGATATAATATAGAACTCAAGGAAAAACAGAAGATAGAATAGTCTAAGGTAATATCCCAGCAAATATCCAGAGTACATATCTCAGCTACTGAATATGAAAAAATATATACAACTCAACATCTCTGAACAGAAGTAAAGTCTAGCTAAACAGTCTCAATACAACATAAAAATAATATAAGGCCTAACTAAACTAGTCTAGGCAGTGGAGGGGGGTGATGTCCTCAGCTAGAGCTGTCCCATAGAAGGTATACTCCCAGGCCTTCTCCTCGTCCTCTGTAATATTTTCAACAGGTCCAGTCAGGACAGGAGCGAGTACAGTACATCTCAACAGTTCATAGCAGGTTAGAAAATATAATCATGCAGTAAAGTAAGATATAGATACTGAAAAAATACAGTATGTAAACAGAGAGAGAGAACTGTAATGGAAATATCTACTATAAGTAAAGAGCTACCAGTGACTAGTGATTTAGAGCACAAAGTCGACATGTAAACGGCTGGATTTGTACATGGCTATACTAAAGAGGCGTACATGGCTGTTCTACTTTGGAATTGTTCACATGGCTATTTATACTCCCCCGTACCCCCAATTAATACACAAGAATCCAACCAGGTTATATTATGATTCTATGTAACAGCCCCCGAAGGGTGGTAAGCCCCCAAAGGGTGATATGCCCCCAAAGGGTGATATGCCCCCGAAGGGTGATATGCCCCCGAATGGTGATAAGCCCCCAAAGGGTGATATGCCCCCGAAGGGTGATATGCCCCCGAAGGGTGATAAGCCCCCAAAGGGTGATATGCCCCCGAAGGGTGATATGCCCCCGAAGGGTGGTACATAGTAGTCCCATAAATAGGGATTCTGATAGACCCAATAAATGGGATAAGGATTCAGAGAAGACTCTGTGATCATAAGGGTATATGTCACAAGTGATCAAAGAACCAAAGAAGTATATGATACGCCATGTAAGTGAAACGCACAGAACTTAGAGTACCCGATGCTCCCTGAAGGGATAACATCTCAAGAAGGGATCCATATAGTACTAATCCGTGTGACCAACGTGACAGTATCAAGTAAAGTAACTTAATGCAGGAAATAATTCTAAGCAGGATATGAAATGATCAGAGAATGTACTCGCCTGTATCTGAGTGTCCGGTGAAAATACTGTCCGAAGAGTGGTGTCTGGCTCCTATTCAGAACAGCACAAGTCACAACAAGTCCAGAATGGTAAAGTTAAGCACTACAATGCATTCTCCATGAGTCTAGGTCAAACTAAGCAAAAGTCAACTCTTGGTCAACCATGGTCAACCAAGAAGTCAAACCTAGGCCAACTATGGTCAAACTAGGTCCAACAAGTCATTCTAGTTCTAACTAGTCCATACTAGTCTAAACAAGGCTAAACTAGCCTATGCTAGTATACTAAGTCTATACAACACAAGTCAAACCAAACATCACACAACCTAGTTTGCATCTAGGCCTACATATGGAATCGAATAGTAAATATATGTATATACACCTGGCTACCCATATGTATACCACACATACATGTATATATATATATACAATGGTGCACTATACATATATGTATCCACACACATATTTATATAATACATATATACTAATACACACACATGCATATATTATATGATACTTACATATATATACAATACATTATATAATATGTACAAGGAAGATAGAGAGTTAGAGGAGAAGAGTGACAATTGCACATGTGTGTACAACATAGTGTAGGGTGTCAATGTGAACATGGCTAGTGAGGAGTGAACAGTATGAAGGAATAAGAGGGTGTGTGAGTGTGAGTGACAATGTGTGACTGAAATGTGTGTGTTAGAGTGTAGCAGTGAGTGTGTGAGTGAAAACTGAATGTGTGTGTGTGTAATGGTGTGGGTGTGTGTCAATGATGAACTTGTGTGTGTTACATGGGCTGTGGGTAGTTAGCAAACAGGGAAGGAAAGGAAACCTATAACATGTTATTAAAAGTTCAGTTCAACCCAAATTTCCCCTATCTCAGGTTTCCCAATGAATTTCAGGATTCAGTTAAAAACAGTGATACCAATTCCTGTGTGTGACAGGAATGTAGGCAGTGTGTAATATGTGACTGTACAACTGAAATGGAAACTCATTCTCAAGAAGAGTGCCATAGTAAATTATTCTCAGGTTACATCAATCAGTTAAATACTAATGTAGTTCTCAGATTTCAGGAAAAAGGAAAAAAAATCAACATTAAAACCTACACTAATTCATGTTTGTATGAACTCAGTCCTTGAGTTCACACATCAAGAATTTAGAGTCCTATCTCAGTTTTCAGAACTCAGTTTCATTAAACTCAGGTTTGTATAAACATAGGAATAGGAAATCAATTCATGTGATCATTGTTCAACATTATAATACAAAACTAAGGTTTTTATGTCAACAGTTCATTCCTATTCAAGGAATCAATATGTACAGGACAGTTGGTCATTAATCAACATCAGTTAAAAGAGGAGAACCATTCCAGTTTAGGAATTAACAGTGAAGTAGATCAGTGAATGCAAGGAAGGGAAATTAATTCAGATATTAAGAATTTAACTAAACATTTATTTACAGTTCAATAGGAAACAATCAATTTCAGTCCACTACTTCAGGAATGCTTGATTGTTCCCAGGTTTTCATTAAGGAAATCTCATGAATATCAAATAACCTATCAAGTAACCTATTCAGTTTGAGGTTTCATTCAAATATTATTGTACAAAACATTTATGTATAGATTTACCTACATATATACAACCCTACACGTGCACAAAACCATCCCAGTACACAAGAATCGTGTAAGCTACACTAAGACACACATTCCTATTCAAACACAATTTGAAAATTCGAACGAAATGCCCTTTGTGGCATTTTGTCGAACACCTGTGCCTGTCACTGATACGTGTCCGATACGGACACGTACAGGACACGAAACTTGGGAAACCCTAAACCTACAGAATCAGGACACCTAGGGCTAGATGAATATGCAATTTAAACCTAGTTTTAATGGGTGGAATAGAATGTACCTATGGGTTGTTCTTCACACAAAAAGTCTCTTCCAAGGAGTTCTTCAAAGCCACCCAAAAAGGAGTCATATTGATTAAACTAGGAAGGAATTAATGAAGGCTTACCTATTTCCTTAAGAAAATGAAGAACTATTAAAGAAAGAGGCACCAATCCCCATAGAGACATTATATAGGCAAGGGGGGTCTCTTGGCTGGTCATAATAGTTAGGGTTAGGGTTTTTAGGTTTCATCCTATGGCTAGGATTTAATCAAGGGAAATAGATGGCCTAGAACAAAGGGTTCTATCCTAGTTTCTTGCAAATCACTTAACCATAACTAAACTTGACTCAACCCCCTAACCAACCCATCTAATTCTCAAAGTGGCTCACTAAGTTAGTTATGACCCATCTAGGTTAGGTCCAATCTAGGTTAGGCTACCAAGGTCATTGCTAGTCAAAGTCAACCTAGTCAACCCTCAATCAAACAATTCCAAAATAAATTCTAAAAATTCCCATAAATTCAAATAAATTATAATAAATCCAAATGATCCTAAAAATGTCAAAAATACTCTAATCATATGGCTAGGCTCTAGGGTAGGCAGTCTCTACTGTTCACTAGCAAAATACCAAAAATCACAAGTCATGAATTTAAATAGTTTAAAAATAATTAAAAATCACTAAAAATCATAATATGAAATAAATATCATTAAATAATAATTATAATTACAAAATTTCAAAATTACCCTCTTCTGGAAAACTGGGTGTTACAATCCGTCCAAAATGGGGGGTACTATACATTTTTGCAAAACTGTGGGGTGCACCTTGAATTGGGGTAAATCAAGTGGAGGGTAAGTCAAAATTTCTCTTTTAATAATTGATCAAACTCTGTCTCGATATAAGGCCTACTTAGACAACTACTAAAGAAGTTCTACCATTTTGTTCAAGACTGAAGCTGTTTTTGCCGTATGAGTCTGTATTTCATATTCAATGTAATTTTTATATTTATTGATTCTAGGAATACTTTGTACACCAAGTCGTACTGGCAAATAGGCTACCCAAAAATGTTTTTAAAAATATCCTATGTTTTGAAAATAGCCCATTTTACAAAAGCTCATAACTGCTTAAACTTTTCAATAAGACAAAACCCAAAATCAGTTTTACAAAATGTCCCAAAAACTTGATTGGCCCTAGGAGAATTCGGTCAGAGTTCGGCCCGAATTCGGGCAGAATTCGTTTAGTGTCGTTTGGATTTTGAACTTGGACCTCCTACAGTTACGGATGCAACGGCTATTTGCCGAGATTCTCTCTAAGAGTTCTGCCCGAATTCTGCCCGAATTCTGTCTTTAGAAAACCTATAAATAGAGAAGGATTTCAATCATTTCAATTCACTCATTCACTTTCTTATCTCTTCTCTCTAAGCTTAAAAGTCTTCCAAAGTATTCTAAAGCTTTCATTTTCAAATCCCAAGCCAGTTACAATCCTCTAGTCGATTTGCCAGTGCAGTACGGTCTAGAAGTTTCAGAGAGATTGTAAATAGAGGCTTGATTGAATAAAGACACTTCACAATTGAAGTTGGTCGAGTACTTCGTATCAAAGCTCGTGTTGTAGAAGTTACAAGGACTTGTATGAAAACTTGCGGTATTTTCCAATAGTGGATTCAACTGGAAGCTAGAGTTCTTCCGACTGGAATGTCCTCACAAGAAGGAAACAGTATACATCACCGTCTTTCCATTTTCTTTCTGATCTCTGCCTTTACATTTACATACTGTGATATATTACTTATGATCTTGTTGCTAACATTTTAAATTAGCTAAATTTTGCTTCCTGCTCTACTCACCCACACTAGAGTATTGTGCTTTACAAATCGTTCCTACAGGCGGGGCTTGTGGTGGTGGTGAGTGGTATGGGCAGCACGGAGAGGCGGGACATGACGCTGCGTTAACTGGCGGAGAATAATGGTCGGGCTGGCTCTGGGAGAAAGCAGTATTGTCGAGGAGTTTGGGAAGGGCAAGGCCGTCGCAGAAAGGAAGCGGGACTTGGTAGAGGAGTCGACGGGTGGCTGGAAGCAGAGCTAGGGTTAGAGTGGTCGTTCTGTTTTGGTTGTCTGTATCCCGTGTCCGGTGTGTCAGACACGGCGAGGGATAAATGTAATTGTAAAAAAAAAGATAATGGAAGGGGTGGTGGACATGGACACGGACATGATGTAGGTTATGGTGATGGTTTGAGAATATGGGATTCAGGAAAAAGTGGATGCAACTCTCTTTATATAGGAGGTTTACTCTCCTAGTTCGATAAGGATTATCAATCCTTGTAGATAACCTTCTCCTTTTAAACTAAATTCAAATAAACATTAAAAACAAATTAATCTAATCGCTTATCATAAAGATAATATTTAAAATATATATTCGATAATATCAATTAATTTAAATCATATACATTGTAATCTCAATCCAATAATGGATTATACTACTAATAATTTGAAAATATATCTAGTATTATCAAAGTAAATTTAATAGAATTTGATACTTGCAAAATCGTTTAAATATATTCATATTAGTTCAAAATCTTATTCAAAATAATTTGACAAAACCTTTTTATTGATCAAAATAAATATGTTTTTCGAATCACCTCAATAGTTTTTGAAACTCTAAAAATAATTGACAACGTCTTTATGATGCCAATAATAAAATTCAAGACCAAAATATTTTTACTAAAAGAACTTAGCACTTTCCAACCATATATGTGAAAACTAGTTTTTGAAATACAAAATAATAGCATATAAACGTTTATACGTTTCAAGAAGAAAATTTTGATTTTTAAAACAGCATAAATAAAAAATAAAAAGAAATTTGAAATTTTAGGAAGAGGAGTTACAAATCTACCCACCTTAGAAAAATTTTGTCCTCAAAATTTCAAAGGATACGATTAGATATGATTAAGAATATAATCAAGAAATGATATGATCCATGATCAAAATGATTTAGATCGTGAAAAGAGTCGAACCTTAAGAAAACATACCACGTGGCACAATTAAAGTATAGCCAAAAGGGTCTAGTCACAATGGTCAAGGATATAATTGAAATAGGTTTATCTAAACAAGAAGGTCATTAGGCATGATTAACTATTTAACCAAAATCATTTAGGCACAACTATATAATCAAATCTACGAAAAGATGCAAGTTGGCACGATTGAAATGTATTCAAAATGATCGAGTCGCGATTAATTTTTTTTAAGGATGATTAAAGAAATTGGTTTAGCACGATCAATTGTTTAGGCACGATCAAAATATGATCAAATTATATGGTCAAGGGTTCTAGTCAAGATCAAAGTCTAAGTATGCTTAAGGATAGAAGCGAAATAGGGTTAGTTAAAAAGTTATTAGGCACGATTAACCTCTAATTTGAAATTATATAGGCATGATCAATGATCAAAATATAGACAAAGTCTAAACATGGTTAAAGTCACTTAGATACAAGTAGGATGTAGTTACGATCAAGGCTAATCATGCAAGTTATCCAAACATGATTAAAATCTGGTATGAATATGATCAAAATAATCATGATCCAAGTTGAATTAAAAATCTAAACATTAGCAATAATAGAGTTGAAATATATCATGATTATGATTATAGTCAAATAGTTTAGTCACGATCAAGGTCGTTTAGGAACGATTCAAACATTAAATTTGTTTAGCATGATTAACTCGATTAACTATTTAAGTAAAATTATTTAGGCACGATTACAGAATCAAAATCTAGAAAAATATACGAATTGACACGATCAAAATATAATCAAAACAGTCTAGTTGCGATCAAAAGTCGTTAAGAATGATCTAAATCGAAATCGTTTTAGCACGATCAATTATGTAGGCATAATCATAGAATCATAATCTAGGTATGATTATGAATCTAGTGGAAGGAATTCAAAAATAGGTTTAAAATATTTTAGGAAAAATAATGATACAAAAAATGAAAGATAAAAATAAAGGTTGAAGGATAAGAACTAGTCAAATTTTAAAGCGAGAGTTCATGAAATTACGAACTATAAAAATCAATAGTTATATGCCAAAAAGAATGTAGTCTCTATAATATTCGAAAACCATATGTATACATGAAGTTACTTTACCGAGAATTTATGCCTCGCTAGTGTACATCTGGCTGCAGTAAACTCTTGGTTCCATGACTCAAATAAGAATACGGTATCAGATACTCTATTAACTCCATTCAATATTGACAGAATGACTCAAAGATAAAATAGGACAATTAAGACATAGTTTTAATAATATTCGATAACCTATGCTTACTTGAAATTACTTCAACTTAGGGGTCATGCATTGCCAATGCGTTGCTGGCTGCAGTAAACCCGCAGTCTCCATAATTCAAATAAATAGGGACAGTGCGCATCTGCCTTGCCATTATAAGTCATAAAAATTATTACAACTATCTCCATAAGAATTTCAAAGGAGCTTCTAATAATTCAAACAAATTTCAAGATGATCAAGATAGGAAAAGTGTAAGTATCGGTCCTATAAGCCTCAATTCTTGAAAATAAAATGATTGATTAGGGAGGAAATGACTAAAGACAAGAGAAGTATTATAATCTCTATTTTATGGATATTAAAATGATTTGAGGGGAAGCTTTGAATCAAAACTAACTCGAGGTTCATGTATGGATAACAAAATTAGAAATTATAAAAAAAATTCCTCGTGGCAAAATAGGAAATAAATAAGCAACTCAGACTTATGATATGATAATAGTTAGAGAGGGCAAAATAAATGATCAAAATTAGGAATTGAATCATAGAAGTCATAGTTTACCAAGCGAATAGTCTACCCACCTTAGATTCTACCATCATGTCAAAACACAATGGTACATCCTTCTAGGAAAATTCCTCAAATTATCTAATAGGGTATTAGAATTCAATAAAAACTCTACCTAAATCACATGGCCTATATAGCAATCTTAACTACCCAACATTCAAATTGGATAAGGGACTCCTAGTCCTAGTTCATTCTCCTAAAATCAATCGATCGTAATTGTGAATGAGCACTTCCTAATCGCAGGATCGTAGCAGTACGACTAATATGGTACTACCACGAGTTCGCACAATTTGCGAAACCTGACTTACATGGGCCACCAAAAAAACTTGTCCCGACCCGCACTCGATTTTCGGGATACGAGTGCGTAAGTCCAGTATACGCCGCAACATCGACGGTAGTACGTTGTCTAGGTCTCAACACCAATCTCAAATACAACAAAACAAATCTAATTGCTCATTCATAGTAATTATTTTATTTACAATATTCACAAGTTTTACATTTGAAGAAAATATAATATATTACAAAATTTGAAAGCGACTATCAACACATCTAACTTGTCTTCTAGGTTGACCTCAGCATATACCCCTGTCTCCCCAAATGGTCCAAAAGCATAAAGTAGCCACAACTAATCTGAAAAATTGGTTTCCAGTCAGGAATGGAACGAGTACATTTTTAACAGCAGTTTCAATAATTGACAAAGTCTATAAAATAATAAATAGTAAAGAAGTACATGATGAAAAGATGAGCATAGAATCATAGAACTGAACATAGAGTAAAAGCAAAAGAACATGGTAATAATGAAAATTAAAAATAGTACGAAAGATGACAAAACATGCAACCAACAATGTATAAAGTGGAACCATAATATTGCACCCATCTTGTGTGTTGAAATACCACTTTCGACATGTAAACAACTAGGGGTAAGATTCGGCCAACCGTACGTGTCGTGTGCGGCTGCTATTATTCATGTTAGACCAATGGAATATTTCTAGGTATGTTTACATATCTACTAATGTATTTCCCTGTCCGACTAGTACTAATAGATTCAAACAGGTCATGAACACGGTAATACATTAGTCACAAAATATAATCATGCAGGGAATCCATAAAATACTATATCGTGTAACCATCGTGTCTAGAATCAACAAAAAATCAGTATAAAATGCTACTAAATACATGAATCATAGAAGTTTTCAAATATAAAAACTATCAAAAAATGTACTCGCTTGGGGGGTCCTTAGCTGGTGAAACCGATAATCCCGTTGGGTCCTGGATAGACTGATTAGCTAGGGTCGATGTGAAGAAGTTCAGAATCTGCTAGAAAAGGAGGAGTATGATTAGTCATGACCAAGAACGTATAATCGAAGGAATTTACGTAAACAATCCGTACAACTTATGTTTTGAAAATAATTACTATATTTAAAACTAAATTTATACTAGTTAAAATATTGTAGAAAAATAATTGGAAATCTAGAAATCATTTTAGGATTAAAAATCTAACTTTGTCAAAATACTTTTTATGTCAGAAAGTAATATATTTATAACCTACTTTAGAAATAATAGGATGCTTGAAGCTGCATTTTTACTAGTCAACATATTTCAAATTGTAGAAGCATGGAAAATATTAAAGAAAATGACCCATGCGGCCAAAGAACCCCATGCGGCTCAGAAAGCCCATGCGGCTCAGAGAGTCATGCGGCATAAGGGACTATGCGGCCCAAGATATCCCATGCGGCTCAGAAGACACGTGGCGGGACAGCCCTCTCCTCTGCCCTCTCGCATTAATTGTTTGACGGCTGACAACTCTGAAAAAGTGACAGCCCTGATACAAAAAGAAGTAATTATGACTCTGTCATAATGACAGATTTCTAGGGAAGAAAAAAGAGATCTCTGACACAAATCCCCCGAGAGCCATAAAAATGCCACGTGGCCTTGCCACGTGGGCGTTCGTATGCGGCTCGAGCAAAGACTTCTCATGCGGTTCAGAATGAAGCCGTCCTATGCGGCTCAGGCCGAGACAGCCTCATGCGGCTCGAGCAAAGACTTCTCATGCGGTTCAAGAGGACCATTCCCATGCGGCTCAGATGGATGTATCCCTATGTGGCTCGCAATGATCACCTCCATGTGACTCAAAGGCTCGAGGGAGGGCCACTACCCAGGCAGCCCTGACACGTGGCCCTAACCATATGCGGCCCAAAGTCATATGTGGCTCACTCGTCATACGGTTCAGATCCCCCCAGTGGCTCCTAGGACACGTGTCCTAAGCCGATCAATTTCTCAGATTTACTGCAACCAAAGATTGGGTCAAATCCCAATAATCTGGGACACGTGGCATGAGAATAAATCTAATTTATTTGCAGACATCAGAAGATCATTTTGAGGAAGATTTATTCCAATCAGCATTAATTGCTGATGGAATTTGGTATAATCTACACTCAATGGCTCAGATTTATCACAATCCAAAGCGAATGGCCTAGATTGACCAATCCACTGGCCACCGCCATCTCCAAGAGGCAATCATTGGCAACCCTAATGAGGAGATCCCACTATTATAAATAGCAAGGTGCCATTCCTTTGTAAAATATATACGGTCAGAGAGAGATACGCCCATAAAGAGAGACTCCTCCAATAATCAGAGAGAAAATACATAGAGAGAGAGAAGCCAGAAGAGTAATAGAGGGAGCAAGAAGAGCATTTCTTCATCAACGCCAACCATCTCTTCACAGGAGCCAAGACTGCATACCGATCGTCCAAGGAGTAAGGCAGGACTGCCATCGCCTTCCCGAGCCTCTATCGTCACCTCCTAGAATCTAAAATAAACAATTGTACTTAAACTGCTGTACCTAGGTTTTCGTCCCTAGGCTTTCTTTGTACAAGCGAGTTTGTAACGTGAAGTAAAAGTCCGGTCCTCCGATAATTGTTCTGTTCTTTTATATTTCATGGCAAACACGATGGCGACTCTGCTGGGGACAAACTTCTCCACGGCTGAGAAGTTGGTGATGCAATCGGATGCAGCCAAGCTTGGCTCCACGCAACAGAAGATGGTCGCCCGGTTCGACCAACAGGCGTTCGAAGAAATGCTCTTCGACAAGAGCGCTGGCCCGGTCCAGAAGCGAGCCCGCACGAAGAAGGCCCGCAAGGAGTGGAGATCCCGATCCTTCGTTCCTACTGAAGCTCTTGCAGAGATACCCTCTGTTGTTCAAGACGGCGAGCAAGACTCTCCTACGGCCCTACTTCAGACCGTAGACAACTATGCTGTTCCCAAGTCCGACAGAACAAAATACTATGATGCTGGATTTGCAAGGGCAAAGAGGAACCCTACGCGATTCGAGCCGCATAAGGGTTCTAGCCGCATGGAAAAAGCCCATGCGGCCACATCCGCTAGCCGCATAAAGAAAACTCATACGGTCACATCTGTCAGCCGCATAGCTTATGCGGCTACAGTTGCCAACCGCACGGATGAAGCTTATGCGGTTACTGAAGTCAATCGCTGGCAGAAAACCCATGCGGCCACAATTGCCAACTACATGTGGCCAGCCTGCACGATCGTGACTCCTACTAATCGCACCAAAGCAACTCATCCGGCAGCTAAGGACAACCGCATGCAGACAGCCTGTACGATTTCTAATCCTAGCCGCATAGCATCCGTTCCACGCTCCTCTCAATCAGTCTTCGACCGTCTCTCATGCGGTCCTGACCCTGATGGTTTTCTGGATGATAAGCCAGACTCTGTATTTAACTTAGACTCTTCCTATTACGTACCAGCAACTACTAAAAAGAAGAAGTCTAGGGCAGCGCGGGCTCATCAAGCCCAGTCAGCTGTCCTAACCTCTGACTATTGGGGCGTCCCGTTGACTATCACACGAGCCTCTGATGGAAAGTTGTATAGAACCGCTCGAGTCCAGCCCCCGGCGGCAAAAGGACAAAGTGGTTTCTCTGACCTGTGTGAGACGATCCTCCACAAGCACAAAGAAAGAGAAGGAGCCTCGGCTTGCAAAGAGTCCTCGCTTGGACATCACAACACCCAAATCATCGTCAACTGCTGTTGCAACAACGCGGCAGCAACGGAAGATCGACCGTCAGTCTTCCAAAGACTACAGCATCCGAGCTCAGAGGACGAGGCACCTCCTGTTGTCTCCTGCAATTCCACGCAGAAAATCCCCGTCGAGGGGAGAGGGAAGAATACAAGCATCTCCAACCACAAAATATCAACCACTACAGCTAAGAAACTGTCGTCTAAAGGGCTGTCCTCCACCGGAGTATTCCAACAAACCCGTTCAAAGACGAAATCTGCTACAATGGGAAATTCATCATCTATATCGCTAGGGGTCGTGGGAACTGGGGGTAGCACTCCTCCGAACATCCACAACAATCCGATATTTCAAGGAGCCGAGCCCGGGGAAACAACTCTCCCATCAGGTACAACAGACGCTGATGTCCCCAAGGACATCCATGACTCTCAAGACGAAGCAAGCTCTGAGGCTGGGGATACCGTTCCCTCCGAGTCCGAGCCCGAAGAGAACATTCCCACCTACCCCGATGACTTCTCGGTATATAGGTATGATTCGGAGGGCACATCCTCCACCGTTCCTTCCATCACGCCTCACGTAAAGACGGTGTTCATGACGGACAGTAATCAAGGTGGTTCCAACGATCGCTAATACATCGACACTTTGGAGGCTATACTGCAGGCCTTGGTCAAGTCTGTAGATGAAATCAAAGCCGCTCTTCCATCTCTACAAGGAGAAACGCCTGGCCAAACAAGCACGGTTCCCGCGATCAATGCGGACTCGAATTCAGCGGCACCAAACCCGGGCAATAATCCTCCCGAAATAACAGCCCCTACCGCAACAGATGATGCCCGAGAAGTAAGAAGAGAGGTCCAGGAGCTCCGAGCCATGTTCCATGCCCGAGAAAATGCTCAAGACCTCAGAATGCGGCAACCATACCCTGCCGAATGGAGGGATGTTCCATTCCCGCCAAGATATAAGCCGTTCAATATCAACCCGTATGATGGCAAGACCTCAGCAAGTCGATACATCACTTACTTCGAGGTCACCACCGACCATCTGCCCCATGATGATGCTATCCTCATGCGATTATTTATTGGGGCATTGGAAGGAGTCGCTTTCGACTGGTATCGCAATCTGCCGGACAACTGCATCCACTCCTTCGCCGGCTTCAAGCGCCTGTTCTTGGAGAGATTCTACGAAGTAGGGCAGGACGTCACCATGTCCACTCTCATGGACGTCGTCCAAGGGGAGAAGGAGTTGACAAGGAACTACATTGAGCGGTTTCGCCAGACCGCCATGAAGCTGCCCTCCGGAAATCCAGATTCCTCTTTTATTGAAATTTGGCAAAAGAGACTGCTTCCAACGATCAGTCTCTGGATGGGCGAAAGTCAATTCAAAGATTGAAAGACGTTCATCATCAGCGCCACAAGCGTCGAAGAACGACTGAAGAAGGCTCGCCAACTGGGATTGCACATCTCGGAAGGAGAAAACAAGGGCAAGCGTCCCAACAACGATAATGCGGGTAGCCCGTCCAACAATCGGGACAGCAAGGGAAAGCAGGCTATGGTGGCCGATACAGCACAAAAACCTGAGCCGAAGCCAGCAGACAAACAATGGCCGCAAATCACTTACTTCTTCGAAGACGGTCACGTCAAGCCCATCTTGGACATGCTCATACAAGGGGACAGGATTCAGCTTCCTCCACCAAGACGGGAACCGCGACCGACAGAGATGGAGAATCTAAAGTACTGTCATTATCATCGCTATGTCCATCACTACACACGATTGCTACCAGCTGAAATGCTACATCCAGAACCTCATCGATTCGAACGCTCTGGCCATCGATTTCGAAGAAGTAACCGTGGCGGCCAATATGGTATCCGTACAATTCGGCAGCTTTCCTCCGACGGAGACTCAAGACGGGGTGGTCCCCGTCCCTCTAGCGACAATGGAGATTACCAATCTTCCACCTCCCCGAGATCAGGCTGCCGGTCTAGTACCCCTCACCACATCACGAGGGGAGGTCATGTGGATCCATCCAGACTTAGTGTCAGAAATGACTCGGCCCGCACCATCCTCCACCAATAAGAAAAAAAGTAGAAAAGTCAGGACCTGCCATACAATCTCGGCAGGAAACGAGGAAGCTACAGCCGTCGTCATGCGGTCCGGAGCGCAATTCCAACCTATGGTTGACAATCCAGCTAAAAATCATCAACCCACTACAACTGATGCTCCGGGACCGGCTCAGCCTTCGACGATCGACAAGCCTAGGCCGAGGGAGACTCGCTTCGACAAATCCCTCCGAAAGAAGGCAGCCCAAGGGCTAGAGAGGCCCTACAACTTTGACATCTTAGCACAATTGGCTAACATACCGGCCAAGTTGCCACTGTACGAACTTCTAAGGCTCTCCAAGGACGTTCGTATTACATTAAACGAAGCACTCCAAAATGCCGATGTCTATCTGGCTCAATCTAACCTCACCGGGGAGGACTCACCCGTGGATCTCTAAGACAGTGCCTGCACGGGAGCAATGCCCAACATCGTCTTCACTCCGCAAGACATGCTCATCAAAACCAACCTACACGATCGTCCGCTATACTACACGGGATACATCGGCGACATGAAGGTGAATCGGATGCACATAGATCCTGGCTCTTCCATAAGCATCATCCCGAAGGGTCTGCTACATCATCTCCGCATCCCAATGCATCTTCTGACACCTATAAGCACCGCCATCAGCGGTTTTAATTCGGGCAGGAGCTATCCTATTAGGAAGATTCGTCTGAAGTGTCAAATTGGCGACCTTCAATCCGAAGTCACCTGCTACGTCATAGATGCAGACACTTCTTACAACATCATCTTGGGGCGCCCATGGATACACGATTACATGATCGTGCCTTCTACGCTACACCAGTGCTTCAAATATGTCGATAAATACGGCTTCGTGAAGACGGAATTTGCTGACATCGATCCCTTTAAAGGGGTCGAATCTTACTACTCGGACTCCTGCCTATACAAAAAGTCGAAGAGGCACCTTGATGAAGGAAATGAACAAGCTGGTACCGAGACGGCCACAGGATCAGAAGAGCCTCTGATAATCTACCTCCAAGCTCGCAAACCAGGCAGGTCTGTACCCCTTACTGCCACTCTGCGGAAGGACGCGATCAGCCTCTCGACGCAGGAGGAGCAGATGATAATCCGGCTGCCAAGGTCCGGCCAAGTACCGAGATCCTCAACAGGGCCACTAACAATCAGACTACCGAGAGTCGGTCAGCCTCAAACGGAGAAGCTCAATCCCTCCGACAAACCACTGACGATACGCCTTCCCAAGAAGGGTCGTCACCCCGATGCAAGGTCTGACCCTTCTAGCGAACCAGCCACTCCTCGCTCCACGTCAAGTGCCAAATTGGGGGTCGCTAGTCTGCCAACAACTCCACGCTCTACTCCATCAACTGAACCACTGACAATCAAGCTTCCCAGGACGTCCTCTCAGTCTTTATTCACACAGGGGGTAGCCGAAGAGGAACCAGAGTTAGCCAAGTATGTGGCTACCTACACTGATGTTCCCTCCGCTGATGATGTAATCCTCCTAGAAAAGATACCTTACTTCATCAATAAAGGGTTATCTTTGAACTACACCGAGCTCAATAAGCTATGTACAATGTATGCTATGAAACACGGTATAGGCACTCACCTACACACACAAGTAGCAAATGTGTACACCGCGATCCAGCTTACTCCACTAGAGGACGCTTACCGAATAATCGAGGGAAGGGATCATCCGATCATCTTCGGCCGGACGAACAACCCGCATCCCTTCACCATAGAGGAAGCCGACCTCGGGTCAGATGCCGGAAGACTGCCTCTGTATCTTTATATCCCCCAATCCAAATATCTCATGCAGAAATAGGGGTATGATCTGGAGACGATGCCAGGTTTGAACTACGGCACTGGACGACGATTACCTTTGAAGCCACCAGTTCCGGCGGGCAAACCACGGGACTACTATAACAAAACTCGATGCGGGTTAGGGTATGTAATGCCTACCACGACCCCTGAGAGTTCAGATAAAGAATACGACTGGCAGTCACATTCAACCGGGTCACCAACTTCTGACTCGGATACCAGCATCGAAGATGTGTTCAGACAAGTCATGACAGTCAACATGGCATTCGTTGACGCTTACGAAGAAGACGAAGATATCTCCGAAATTCTTGAGCTAGAGCCGTGGGCCCAGCAATTGGACGCACAATAGGAAAAGTGGTTCGAACAAAGAGAACCTCCTACTGAAGATGAGGTCATACAAGTGGATCTCGGCAGCGAATCTTCTCCAAAACCGATCTTTGTCAGTAAAAGCCTAATAGACGGAGAGCAGGAGTCGCTGCTAGAACTTGTCAGAGAATACATTGATGTGTTCGCCTGGAGCTATGAAGACATGCCAGGGTTAAATCTCGACATTGCTCTTCACAAACTCAACATTCGGCCAGATGCAAAGCCAGTCAAGCAACAACAGCGACGCTTCCGCCCGGGCATCATGGACGCGATCGAAGCCGAAGTCAACAGACTGATAGCCAGCAGTTTTATTCGGAAGAAACAGCATCCCGATTGGATCGCCAATATAGTACCCATCGTTAAGAAGAATGGAAAGATTCGAATCTGCATTGACATCCACAATCTGAACGAGGCGTGCCCCAAAGATGAATTCCTCCTTCCTATCACAGACATCATGATCGACAATACCTGCGGCTTCGAACGTATGCCATTCATGGATGGCTTCTCGGGGTACAACCAAATCAAAATGTCTCCTGATGATGAAAAGCATACATCATTCCGAACACCAATTGGCACGTACTGCTACACAGTCATGCCTTTCGGTTTAAAGAATGCTGGCGCCACATATCAAAGAGCCATGAGCATCATCTTCAGAGACCACTTACGCAAGACAGTGGAGTGCTATGTTGATGATATAGCCGTTAAGAGTCGCTACAAGGGAGACCATCTGCAGGATCTAAGGTCGGTATTCGACCTAATGCGATAGCACAATTTGAAAATGAACCCTACGAAGCCCTTTCTGGGCGTATCCAGCGGAAAGTTCTTGGGCTTCATCATCACTGCACAGGGTATCCATGTAGACCCTGAGAAGACGAAAGCAATCATGGAGATGGGTCCCCCGAGGAATCTCCGCGAACTCAGAGGCCTTCAAGGGAGGCTAGCTTACATCAGGAGGTTCATTTCTAACCTCTCCGGGCGATGCCGACCGTTCACGCACCTCATGAAGAAAGGAGTCTCATTCGTATGGGACGAGGAATGTCAGCGTGCTTTCGACGGCATCAAAGAATATTTGTCAAATCCTCCAGTTTTGGTGGCCCCGGTTTCTGGGAAACCATTCCTGCTCTATGTACGAGCAATGAAACACTCCTTTGGGGCTCTGCTGGCACAAAATAATGACGCAGGCCATGAGCAAGCCATATATTACCTCAGCCGAATGATGATTGGGCCAGAGCACCGATACACCGCTGTGGAGAAGGAATGCCTCGCCATGGTGTTCGCCATTCAGAAAACGTGATACTACGTCATCGAACAAACGATACATGTGATCTCACGAGTCAACCCTCTCAGGGTCCTTACGACTAAACCAGGGGCACTCAGCTCTCGACTCGCTACATAGGCAATATTGCTATCCCTTTATCATATGATCTTCGTCCCCCAAAAGGCAATCAAAGGTCAAGCCCTGGCAGACTTCTTAGCAGCCTACCCAGGCTCGTAGTCCTCCAGAATATATGAAGAGATCCCAGATGAGGTCGCCGACTCGTATGCAACCTCTCACGAGGCTATATGGCGAATGTTCTTCGACGGTACTTCGAGGACCGGACCTAAGGGCAATATAGTCGTCGGAGTCGGGGTAGTACTGATCTCCCCTTCCGGATTGGTAATTAACCGCGCTTATTCCCTCACAGAGCCCTGCTCTAACAATGTGGCCGAGTACAACGCTCTGGTCATTGGGTTCCAACTCGCAAGAGAGCTGGGGGTAGAATACCTTGAAGCATACGGCAATTCCCAACTAATCGTCAATCAGATACGGGGCTCATATGAGGTCCGCCACGAAGACATGATCCCTTATCACCAAATAGCGATTGACTCATCTCGTCGTTCGAGGGGTTCTTCATCGAACATGTCCCCAGACTACGAAATATCGAAGCTGATGTCTTAGCTGGTCTTGCCGCTTTCCTAGCAGTTCCGAATCATGATCGCCAATCAGTGGATGTGATAGGCCACGAACTGGTCTGTCCCAAGAACAATGTGCAATTCGTGGCGAGTTATTCCGCACAGACGATCGATGATGCCCCAGATTGGAGACAACCATTCATCGACTTCGTAGTCGACGACATCCTGCCCGAGAACCCAAAGGAAGCCACTTCCATCAGACGGCGTTCTCTCAGATTCTTCTACGATACAGAGACGAAAATGCTGTATCGTCGCTCCTACGACGGATTACTGCTTCGGTGTCTGTCAAATACAGAAGCCAAAGAAGCCGTACGAGAAGCTCATGACGGTGTCTGCGGGGCCCACCAGCCCGACCCAAAACTGCAAGACCGCCTTCACCGAATGGGCTACTATTGGCCCACAATGGTGGCAGATGCGATAGATTATGCTAGAAAATACAAAGCCTGCCAAGTCCACGCGGACTTCATTCACCAACCATCCGAATTTCTACATCCGACAGTGGCATCCTGGCCATTCGAAGCATGGGGAATGGATATCATTGGTCCAATCACCCCACCTTCCTTTCGAGGACATCGCTTCATACTTGCGATCACTGATTACTTCTCCAAGTGGGCGAAAGCTGTCTCACTCGCAGAAGTCAAGACTTCAAACGTGATCAGCTTCCTTAAGCATCACGTCATCTACCGCTTTAGACTGCCCCGAAGGATCATCCATGATAATGGTCCGCAATTTGCAAGCCACGCTTTCTATCGGTTTTGTGATAAGCACCGCATTCAGAATGTCGCTTCGACACCGTACAACCCGACAGCAAACGGGTTGGCAGAGGCATTCAACAAAACAATCATCAAACTCCTCAAGAAGTTTGTCTCCTCCAACAAACACGACTGGAACGAGAAACTCGGCGAGTATTTATGGGCGTACCGTACTACAGTCCGAACAGCTATTGGAAACACACCATTCTCTCTAGTATACGGGAGTGAGGCAGTTCTCCCATTAGAGACTCAAATACCCTCACTCCGCATCGCCATCACTTATCAATTGACGACGGATGACAACTACCGACGTCGACTACAAGAGTTGGAGGCCTTAGATGAAAAGCGCCTCCTAGCTCAGCAAAGGATCGAGCTATACCAAGCACGCATCTCAGGAGCCTTCAACAAGAAGGTCAAAATCAGAACATTCCAAGTAGGCGATCTTGTTCTGGCAATCCGGAGGCCAATGGTCATGACTCACAAGACCGCTGGCAAGTTCCAGCCAAAATGGGAAGGTCCATTTGTCATCGAAACCGTGTTCTCCAATGGTGCTTACCGCCTCGCTAAGCAAAACGGAGACTTGCTTATGTTGCCCGTCAACGGCAAGTTCCTGAAGAAATATTATGTCTAAATAGTATTCTCCAGATTATTGAGTCACGTGCCCGCTGGTACCACTGAACTCACCCCATAATTTTCTAGATTATTGAGTCACGTACCAGCTGGTACCACTGAACTCACCCCATAATTTTCCAGATTTTTGAGTCATGTATTCATTGATACCACTGAACTCACCCTCATAGTTTGTCATATTTTTGAGTCATGTACCCACTGGTACTGCTGAACTCACGCTCACCATTCTCCAGATTCTCGAGTCATGTACCCGCTGGTGCCTCTGAACTTACATCCCGGTCACTCTTTCAGATAGAAAGTTATGTATGATCATACCTCTGAACTTCCTTCCTGGAGGAGATCCTTCCCCATGATCCAATACCCGTACTTTCAGTGCACAAAAAAGGGTAATCGATCCACAAATTTCCAAAACGGCCATGTCCTCATTACCTCTGAGTCGTTCCACTTCCGCCAAAAACAAATCACCCCTTACATAGAACTTCCATGTCCTCATTACCTCTGAGTCGTTCTATGTGCCCTCCTTTATTGAGCCCACTCCTGTCATGTCCTCATTACCTCTGAATGGGAAGGCTCCGTCGAAGAAACCTTCATACTTGCCATGTCCTTATTACCTCTGAGTAAGTATGATGATCCCCTTTCGACCTATTATCTGTACCCACAACCGGAGTACGCCAAGGGTAATAGGCCCACAAATGTCCTCTGTTGACCACAAATGTCCTCTGTTGACCACCAATACCCTCCGTCGAGTTCACTCCTGCCATGTACTCATTACCTCTGGGTATGAAAACTCTACGTCTAAAAAACTTTCCTGCTTGCCATGTCCTCATTACCTCTGAACAAGTACGTCGGTTCCCCTTCATCCTATTATCTGTATCTTAAACCAGGATACACCAAGGATAATAGACCCACAAATATCCTCAGCTAAGTTTCTTAGCACAAACATACCATCTCATCATGCCCCAGGAGCCCAGCTGCTCTACGGCATTCCTTTTCCCAATACCAAGAGCACCCACGACCACTTTGCCATGGTTGTTTCAGGTATCATGACCAAAGCTTGTTATCTGTACCTAAAACCAAGGTATGCCATAGGTAACAGGTCTACAAATATATCCCCTATACGGGGGAGAATATCACCACAATATCACAGGCACAGCAAGCAATACAAATGAAGGGTAGAATTGAAAGTACTCTTTATTTTAAAGGAAGAAAAAAAGTATTATATATTCCGGGATCACGTCCCCTTCAGAAAGAAAGAAAACAGAAACAAAACAAGAAGAAAAAGGGCGACTACAGTTCGGCATTGCACAATTCCATGAGTCGGTCTCTCACCAAGACAGTCCCTCGCTCAAGCCTCTGTTTAGCTCGGCGCTCGGCCTCTTGGGATAGTTGCTCCACATCGTTCAGATACATATAGGCCTGCCAGTTAGTCTCTATCTTCTTCAGGGCAAGTTCTAGATTAGCGGAGGCCCTGCTAAGCTTGTCAGCTTCCTGGATGGCAGTTCATTTTTCAGTACAAGCAGCCTCCAGCTCGGACTCCAAGAAGACCAACTTTCTCTGGAATTCGAGGATTTGTTCCCGAGTGTCGGTCACCCCGCGAGAGGCAGCCGCTTCTCGAGCCGCACAATCATCAGCCCGACGGCTCCACTGATCGTGCAATCGGGTCAAATCCTGGCGGTCCCTCAAAATAGTCGGCTTGAGTGATTCCCGGGCAGCCATCACCTTCTCCACCATGGTAATGAGAAAGTTGCGCTCTTGATTTATGACTGCCGGTAAATCAGTCTGTTGCAACATACGAAACTGGGCCACGAGATGATCAGCTTCTAATAGCTTAGGCTCCAGAAGCGCAGCCAGTTTCCCTCCGCCAGGGAGTGTCTTAAGTATACTAATCTGGCCACCGGCACATCGACGGGCCAGAGTAAAGGGAGTCCCCCTTTCCACTGCTGCCTCGATCCCCCTCTTCAGGTGGCGATGGAAACTGGCAACCACGTCCTGTAACGCGTCATCCAAGACCTCTGTAGAGGACGGCGTCAGAGGAAGAGTGGCAGACGGTACCGCAGGAGCGGCTTCGGAAGTTACTGTACCCGCCACCAAGGAAGCAAATTTTGCACGGAAAGATGCTTGAATGGTGGCTAACTCCTCTTCTGCTGTCAGAAGAGCCTGGATGCTCGGCAGGGAGGAAAGGTTGACCCCCGAAACTATATCCGCAGAGGAGGACACAGGGGGCATCGTTCCTTGTCCCAGCTGCGTTGCTACCTGGGACCCCGAGCTCGACCCAGACGAAGGTCCCTCGATACAGGGAGGTCCTATCAGGCCCTCTCCGGTAGGGTTCAATCCAGTAATATCCATCACTGGCAATGAAGGGTTGGGATCTGAACATCCAAAGCAACCATTAGTCGACATAATCTGAAAGATAAGATGACGGAATACATAGGCTCATTCACAAGCTATGGTTTGATTTGTATTACCAGGGAAAGAGCGTGGAGGCGACGGCTCGTTCACAGCCGGCATAGTTTCCCCACCCACAAAGTCATCATGTTGGGGTTCGTATGTCCCAGAGACGGGCACGGTAAAGCCCCCATCCCCCTGGGTTGAGGTCCCAACAAGGTGGGAATCCTCGACCGCAACCGGAAGCACCCCAGCAGTAATGATAGCAGTACACACATCACTGACTAAATGAGACAGGACCGGGTCAGCCTCGATAATCGGGTCCTGAGGAGCGAGCTCATCCGACGCCTATAAAGAGCAAAAGAAACAATGATTAGGCCATAACATAAAAGAAGAAGAAAGCGAACAGGCGAAGCTCAAATCACCTCAGGAACAACGTCTACATCATCAACAAACAGCTGCGACGTCTTACCGCAGCGTGCTTCGTGGAATAGGTTCGGTCGTCAGCGATAGTCACGCGCTTGCTTCGTTTATGCGAAGGGCCAGGTACCGCAGATGGTTGATCCTCCACCACCGCGTCAGACCAAGTAGACGGTTGACCCGCAGCCCTTTCAGCCGGCACGACAGGGGGTTGATTCCCAACTTCCTCGTCCGAAGAATGAGATGAGTCATCGGCATCTTGTTCGTCATCTTCCTCATCCGCCCTGGTGGACTCTGAGTCCGGCGCAGGAACCCTGTTCGTCCCCCTCTTCCTCTTCTTGGATCCCTCTGGCTTCTCAGCCAAACCGGTGCCAGCGATGAAGCTAGTATTCATATCAAAATCGACAGGAGGCTTGCTCGCTGCAACATGATAAAGGGCCGCTATATACAAGATATCCCTTACCACCTTGGCATCAGGGACTGAGAAGCTGGCTCGGGTATGGGCCATATTATAATAATGCCAAGCCCGGATGCCATCGAGTACACTGCCCTCAAAGCCCAAGCAAGTGCTAGGGTGATCCAGGAACAATTGACTATACCCAAATTGACGGGAAAATCTACTGGGCAGATAAGGCTCCAGGTATACTTTATTCCGGAAACGATACACCAGGTGCGCGGGGCGGATGTTGCGTAACCAAAGAAGCATCTTCTTAGATAAAAGTTGGGGAGGATCAACGCCGTCAATGTGTACCCTCCTCACTTCTCTAGAGGTGAATTCAGAAAGAGATACGAAGAATTCGGGCCCATCAACTCTTGCCAACGCCCTCCGGCAGGCCAGCATGGTATCGTGCTCCCAAGGTTGATAACGATACCGGAAAAGGAAGGCGTCATCATCGGTGACATTTTCATCAGTTCCTGGCCTCATCAATGACCGATAGTGCATCAATAACCACCCCATGAGGTAGTGGTATGGTAGTTCTATCCGTTCAAAGTCCATCGACACATCACGAGCAATGACTTTGGATGAAAATGCACGAAGGCCGTGGTGTATGCTACACACCATGGCCGGGAGGAGCGCTAGTCTTACCTTAAAGACCAATTTCACAGCAGGAAGAATGAAATGGCGGCTGATTCTTTCCATAGAACCCGTGCCGCCCGAGACTACACAATTGCGTAGCCATACCATCAAGAACCCAGCTAAGATCGCTTTATCAGACATCTCCCGGGTACCATAGTGGAAATAAATGAGGGAGTCAGTGCGACTCCCAAACCGGTCACGGGTAGACCTCGACCTTTTGACCTTCAACATCATGTCTTTCACCTCCTCCGGGGTTAGAGGAGTTCGAGACGAAACTTGGCCGAAAGGACGCAACTTAAAAAGATACAAAACCCAGGCCGTGGTGTGAGGGGCACTCCCTTCTGAGCTATTTTCTTTCTTGATAGCCATCTGGTGGCAGGCGCTATGATGGCACAACAGTTCTTGGTACAAGGCGACGAAACCAGGAAATCGTCGATCCAGGTCTTCGAATTCTTCGTTCGTCGGTGTATATGCTTCAAAAGCTTCACCTCCCTACGGTAATCTAGAAACAGCGTGCATCTCATGGAGAGCAAGCCCCAGCTCTCCTCCGGGGGCAAAGAAAGTCCCTGTACGTCGATTATACAGCTCCAAAAGAGCCATAAACAAAGGCTTGTTAATAGGCAACCCATAGCAGGTGCCCCTGACAGCGTAGTAGATGTCAATTTCCGGAAGGTATTCCCCATATTTCCTCAAGATCTATGAGATAAGATTAGTCCATATGGGAATGGGGTTGATCCAGTTCAGCAGCAACAACCTGCCTACGGGATAAGACCCCTTGCGAGCGAGCTGATTCAGAAAAGTATCAGCTAGAGTGAAGGTAAAATTAGGGCCAGTCGTGTTTACAAAAGTGCCAGGGAGCAGCCCCATCACAGTCTGACTCACTGATTCCTTGCCCGCACATACTAAACCCGTACGCCTGTTGTAGTGGATGTTGCTCACAAACATTCCCTGTTGGGTAGGAGTCAGGGAGCCCACCATTGTCCTGCCCAACGGTACCATGTTAAACCATGAGAGAGGATAATGCCGCTCCATCTCGGGGATATGCATCTCTACTCCGTCTACAGAAAAATCCCAGTGCTCTGAAACATCCAGCAATCGGAAGTTCTTTATAGAAAAGGCGTCCCCAAAGAGAAAAGCTGGTTTCAAATATTCTCCATCCAGCTTCTTCGAATTCATCATCGAACAAAGAAAGTGGAAAGGTTGGTTATTAATGGCAGCCACCCTCTCCCTAGGTTCATTAGTGGGAAGCTGATCTACTATATGACGGATTAAGTCATCAAGCCGCACGTCCACGGCGAACTGAGCTGAACCCATAAGAAGCTCTCCTGCTGGGTTGGTTGGGAGGTTCACTGAAAAAAGGACAAAGAGAAACAGGATTAAAAGATGGTTAAAGCAAAAAATCACTGAATAAAGAAGCTCCCACGAGCCTATACGGTTCGGGTCAACAAAGCCTTATGCGGCTCCATTCCAATTGGGTCTCAGGAGATGCGGTTTCGAGAAAGCTTATGCGGTTCGAGTCAACACAGTCTCATGCGGCCCAAATCAGATGGGAGTTCCATATGACACTAGCTCAATAGCTTATGCGGATCAGATGAATATATGCAGTTCTAACAGAAGGGCTCATGCGGCGCAAAATGCCATACGGTTCAGCCTACTAGAAACATATGCGGCTCCGTTCAGAGGAGACTTTATGCGGTTTTTATCTAGAGACTTAAATCCTTCTCATGCGGTTCAAACATGGGATATTTTCTATGCGGCTCGGGTATAAGAAGGTCATGCGGCTCATACAGTATATACGGCTCTGCCATCAACTTGGGTGGAGGCTTGTGCATAAATATGCAACAGAGCCATGGGTTCTCAAGATTCAAATGCAACCCTTACCATTGAAAGCAGGACGAACATCATAGGGCACTTCGAGCGCTTCGGGCTCGACGGCCGACGAAGACGTCACCCTCTTGCCCTTCGCGGCGGCGGAGACGACTTTGGAAGACTTAGGAGCCATTTGCTTCGACGGGCGGACAAAGAAGGTCAGAAAGAGGAGACAGCAAAAAGAGTGAACGAAGGAGAAGGTAAAGAAGTCCCTCCGGCCAAAGTCATCCATATTTATAAACAAGAGTGAAGCGTTTCGATCCCCGTGCGTACACGCAGACCGACTCTTCGGTTATCAAAATAAGCCGCCAAAAATGGAGGCCAAGCTCCTCGGATCCCGCACCAAAAAAAGTGGCCTTTAAAGCTGACAGCAAATCAACAATATTTAAATACAAAAGATTGCCATACGTGGCAATAATGACGTGGCAAAGAGCTATGCGGATGAGACACTCCTGCGGCTGAACAATCTATGCGGCCAAGATCTCTATGCGGTCAGGGGTTCATATACGGCCAGAAGAATACGACCATGCTTCTTATTCAAAGTATTTCAATTTTGCAAATTAAAAACTTTGAAGGGGGTCTTGTAGAAGCATGAAAAATATTAAAGAAAATGACCCATGCGGCCAAAGAACCCCATGCGGCTCAGAAAGCCCATGCGGCTCAGAGTGTCATGCGACATACGGGACTATGCGGCCCAAGACATCCCATGCGACTCAGAAGACACGTGGCAGGACAGCCCTCTCCTCTGCCCTCTCGCATTAATTGTTTGACGGCTGACAACTCTGAAAAAGTGACAGCCCTTACACAAAAAGAAGTAATTATGACTCTGTCATAATGACAGATTTCTAGGAAAGAAAAAAAAGATCTCTGACACAAATCCCCCGAGAGCCATAAAAATGCCACGTGGCCTTGCCACGTGGGCGTTCGTATGCGGTTCAGAATGAAGCCGCCCTATGCGGCTCAGGCCGAGACAGCCTCATGTGGCTCGAGCAAAGACTTCTCATGCGGTTCAAGAGGACCATTCTCATGCGGCTCAGGCGGATGTATCCCTATACGGCTCACAATGATAACCTCCATGTAACTCAAAGGCTCGACGGAGGGCCACTACCCAGGCAGCCCTGACACGTGGCCCTAACCATATGCGGCCCAAAGTTATATGCGGCTCACTCGTCATGCGGTTCAGATCCCCCAGTGGCTCCTAGGACACGTGTCCTAAGTCGATCAATTTCTCAGATTTACTGCAACCAAAGATTGGGTCAAATCCTAATAATCTGGGACACGTGGTAGGAGAATAAATCTAATTTATTCACAGACATCAGAAGATCATTATGAGGAAGATTTATTCCAATCAGCATTAATTGCTGATGGGATTTGGTGTAATCGACACTCAATATCTTAGATTCGTCACAATCCAAAGCGAATGGCCTAGATTGACCAATCCACTGGCCGCCGCCATCTCCAAGAGGCAATCATTGGCAACCCTAATGAGGAGATCCCACTATTATAAATAGCAAGGTGACATTCCCTCGTAAAATATATACGGTCAGAGAGAGATACGCCCATACAGAGAGACTCCCCCAATAATCAGAGAGAAAATACATAGAGAGAGAGAAGCCAGAAGAGTAATAGAGGGAGCAAGAAGAGCATTTCTTCATCAACGCCAACCATCTCTTCACAGGAGCCAAGACTGCATACCGATCGTCCAAGGAGTAAGGCAGGGCTGCCGTCGCCTTCCCGAGCCTCTATCGTCACCCCCTAGAATCTAAAATAAACAATTGTACTTAGACTGCTGTACCTAGGTTTTCGTCCCTAGGCTTTCTTTGTACAAGCGAGTTTGTAACGTGAAGTAAAAGTCCGGTCCTCCGATAATTGTTTTGTTCTTTTATATTTCATGGCAAACCCAAATAAATAATACTAAAAATCTAGAAATTCATGTGTAAGGCTAAAACTAATTTGCTAAATATACTTTTATATAAAATCTACTTAGAAATCTATTTATATAAATCTTATATAAGTAACATAAAAGAAAATCCAATAACCATCTATTTTTATTCAAAGATAAAAATATACTTTTATTTTAAAAGTATTTAAATATCAAAAATGATATATTTATTATGAAAACCAATATATGTGTGTCCAAATTAATATTAGGAACTATTTACATTATTAGTTAGAAACCATACATTTATATTCTATATATAATAAGCCCAAAGAGTATGTATATATATTTCGATAACAATATTAATAATATCAATAAGAAATGACAATAATGTTAATGATAATAATAATATAACAATCACAATAAGAATAATACATACATATATACCTATACATACTGATTATTAGCCCAAAGTATTATTTACCCAAAAGCCAAGGCCAAACCAAAATTATACCTAAACTTTTATAAATCTGAATTTATTCTAATTCAGGACTAAAGACCATAATTCCAAAAGCCCAAATATAAAAATGAAACAAGAATTAAAACAAAAATTGAAAGCAGAAGGAGAAGGAGAGAGAAATCCTTTCTCTACTGGCTTCCTTGAGGCCCAGCCCGCAAATATTACCAAAATAAAACAAAAATAGTTATGGGCTTGAAGCCTAAGTCTAATCCAAGTTAAGTTAAAGCCCTAACCTATAATCAATAGAGAGAAAGAGAGTTATAAAAGGAAAGAAGAATAGAAAACGGGAGAGAGGAAGGGAGAAGTGGAGAGACTCACAGTGGCTGCACTGCTGGGTGCTGATCGATGGCACAAGGAGGCATGGTGTCCGGAGCGACGCTACGGAGGAGCAAGCCCGACTCTGGCCGCTGACGGGTGGCGCTCGAGACAAAGGAGATCCGACAGTTGGTCCAAAAAGATCCGACAGATGGTGTTTGTCACGACCCACACCCGGTGTAGGATCACGAGTGCGTGACAACGCCCAGCCTACTCCACAGCATTGGCTGTAGAACGCTGTCTTGGTCTATCTAACTATCTAACAATTATAAATATCAAAATCTGTCGAGGTAGTCGACTCCAAACGGAGGACAAGTAATGACAATATATTCATACTCAATCATAATACTAAAAGGAAGATAAGTGATACGAAAGGATAAAGACAACAAGATATAAAAATATCCAAAAACTAACATAGAAATAATACAAGTCCAGAGTCTCAAAGTCAAATATAACAATATAGGTCTAAAATAATAAACAAACAATCTGATAATGCTTGGAGACAAAATCTAGTATTAAATCTAGTCTAATTGAGTCGCCACTAAAACCTCCTCAGTTGGAATTAAGCCCTGTTGGGATAGGGTCTCCTGGTCTATACCCACTACATCATGCAAACCATAGTAGGTGGTGCACTCGTCCTCGTCGTCTGAAAAATATATCAAGTCTGGATTGAAATGAGATACATTTCTAATAACAGTTCTAGTAAAATGATAAAGACTATGTAGCAGTAAATAGAGAGAATATACAAGATAAACTGACATGTACATGAACATGGTAAGGCATAATAAGACTGTAAATGGGTGTAAGAGCAAGAGAGCAGGGTATATCATGTATAAGAATCAAGGAAAATACTATCTATGTGAGTGAGCACTAATTTCAACATGTGATCGGCTTAGAAACTTGATACAAGAGTTTATGGCTTGGTTAATCATACGTACGATGTATGATTAATACTATTCAAGGTTCAAGACCTGATGCAAGGAGGGTATTGATCACATATCTATGTTAATACTCCCCATCCCCGACTAGTATAATGGATACAACCATGACACGTTACGACACGAGATTCTTTGAGAAGGTAGCGAGACCTCACAGGAATCGGTGTCCATACAATGCACAAGAACAACACGAAGGCTTGCACAAGATACACTAAGGTATACAAGGAATAATATCTTATGACGAGATCCAGACAATACCAATCCGTGTAACCATTGTGTCAAAAAAATCATAGATATTTGTACTAAATACAAGAAGCATAGAAGTTATCATAAACAAAAAAATATCAGAGAATGTACACGCCTGAGATCTGGTGAGAATATCAACGGTATCCGATACGATGCCTTAAAGACCTAAATATAAAATATTATATCAATACCAAGTTTAGAAATAAATGCAAGTCAAACTAGTCCAATTCTAGATCATGAAGCCATTTCTATGTCAAAATAGTCAACTAGGTCAATTGGTCAAACCAAGTCAATAATAAGTCTAACTAGTCAATCTTGACCAATATTAGCTAACAATTAGCCAATACTAGTCAAATCTAACTAACCCAGCTCTCTAACACTAATACCTAATATATAGGATACTAGGATACCCTTGGTATCCATATACACTATCTACTAAAATATATACTATATTCATGGATATTTAGTAGAGCCTAGTGTACTCATACAAGATACACATATACTGTATGCATTAAGTCCTATTAGTTTCAGTCTATGGTTTATACCTACATCCCCTTAAGTTCAGCCTAATCTGAATTAAACCTTTTCTCTGTTCAGCCTTTAACTGCCTATACTTCTAACTGACATGTACATGGCTGGAATCTACTCTCAAGTCTCCCCTAATACCTGCCTCACAGGAAGCCCAAATCTTCTGTGCTAAAACTCAATCAAATACTTGTGCACTTAGTGCACAGGTGCACTGCCTATATGGCAGTGTTGCTCTGACTCTATACCAATTTGCCTACCCCATCTTATTGTCCTCATGGCACATCCCTTTATTGCAATACCCCCTGATGCCAAACCTGTTATCTCCCAAAACCCCAACTGATACCAAGCCACTAGTTGGCTGATATACTAGCTACCCCTATTCACAACCAAATACTAACACATCATCACCAATACCCCTAAATCTTACTGATACATCAATACCCCTACTATTTTAGTCTAAGACTGATACTCCTATACACAATACTCACTCAATAACAGATCTGTGAGCTTATAAGGCACAACACACTCTACATTTGAACACATCCATATGGGGGTCAGTCCTTTGTCCCTTACTTACCTACCTCATGTCTTATACAGGCAAAAGCCTACTTATTCTCCCCCGAATCTCCTTTGCTAATCCCCTAGTTCCTGTACCAGTAGTTTTATGTATTCCTACTGAACTTGAAGAAAAACCTTATACTTAGAGCCCCCCTTAACTGGTACAGTCTACTAAAATTTCTTGTTAAGTATCCCCTTTTACCTGTGCACTGTCTACATGAAGTTAACTGTCCATGATAATCCTAATTGCTCTTAATCTGTCATGCAATAGGGTATCTCCCCTATATTTTTTGCTACCTAACTTCTCCATTATTTTCTAACCTAGACACACTTCTACATCAAAAATACCTTTACTCTTCCTTGTACAGACCAAGGTCAACATCCTAGAG
The DNA here is from genome assembly GCA_029216955.1 of Iris pallida. NCBI lineage: Eukaryota > Viridiplantae > Streptophyta > Magnoliopsida > Asparagales > Iridaceae > Iris > Iris pallida. Next base: position 3,473,864 of record JANAVB010010193.1, on the reverse strand, counting down.
CCAACAGTGGCTAACATGTCTACTGTATATGCATGAGCCCTCTCCCATGCCATGCACTCCCCCTAACCTGCCTGATAGGAAATTCTTCCTACCAACTGCTACTGCTAACATTTTCTATTATAAACCTATTTTTGCTAATACCAAATCCAAGTCTCCCTATTCTCTGTACAATTGCTACCAGGTACTGCTGTAGCAACTCTTGTTGCTGTTGTTGCTTCGCTTCCTATACCGAGCCCCATAGATGCCTAAGTATCATATGATACTAACCCACTAGCTCTATAATACTCTCTAGACTCTAATTCAATACATGACACTCTTTTGCTCTACTGTTGTGCACCAATGCTCAGGCCTTGCATAAAGCAAAGTTCTGTTCTATCCTACCCCTTCACAACCAATTACTGATACCTCGATTCCCCTATTACCTAAACCTACAACCTTGAATCAGTCCTATGTTATGATAAACAAACCCTTCCCTCGGTTCAGTTTAAAACTGAACTGATACTCTTCATTTAACTGGTAAACAAAACCCCCTAACATTCAGTCCTATTTACTGATACTGCCCAATCCTTCTTGAACACCATCTTAGACTTCCCTCCATTACTCTCAAAATCTGTATCTTTCACAGACCCCTTTTTCTCATGCCACTACTCTTACTCAAAACAGATCCTTGTTCTTATTGGTTCTATACTGCACAAGGCAGGAATTAGCCTGCCACTACTACTAACTTTTCCCCTCTTTATACTAGCACAGGTTAGTCTATACTGATTACCCACAAGTCCCAAGCATGTATATTTACATATCAAACATTCCTATGATACTAGTCTAAATACATCTAAAAATATATGGCAGTGGCTAGAACACCTACTAATATATAAAGTGAAAGCTCTATGAATACTATGCTAGCCTTCTAGAAATATAGGTAATACATATATACATTACATGCCAAAACTCCAAATCTAACCGTGCGAATCATGAGATACCATGACACCCCCCCCCCCCCCCCACTTATCATATTTAGGACACGTGTCCAAAATCTTAACTCAATACGGACACGAAAATCCCTTTGGGGACACGTGTCGAACACTTGGTGCTCAAACCTACGATACACCTAAGATACGCTATCAAACATTATTCGAATCCTACAAAATTTCACAGGCAAGCCTAAAATAGGTAGACACACCTAATTAGTGAGACACTAGGCTAGTGTCAAGTACCATATGAAATGGAGCATGGGGACATAACATGTGTAGGAGACCCAAAAACTCCTAAATTGACACTATATCCTACCGTATCCAATTGTGGACACGTAGCTAGCTGCACTACACTCTAACAAACATAATTAGGTCACCCAATGATAAACACTTTGTGCTCATTTTTGGATTTTTCTAAGAAGGGTACAAAAACCATGTGTAAAGGTCTCTAAATGGGTCAAATGAGGCCCAAGCTTCTCCCCATGGGTAGCCCTAATGCATGGGTAATTTCTAAATGACAAATGACACTAATGAGAATCAAATACAAGGTTTAAATTTAGATTTTACCTATTGGGAGATGGATTCCCAATGCAAAGCCAAAAGGGGACACAAATGGACACAACCTTCAAGAATAGACCCCTCCTTCAAGCTTCTCTCCTTCTAAAGCTCTCCTCCTTGCTAGTCCAAGCTCCAGCCTCCACACTAGGAATAGGTTAGGAATGAATTTGGGATTGGTAGGGGTTGGCTCTTCTTCTCAAAAGAAGAAAGAATGAAGAGGAGGCAAACTAGGGTTTCTAGAGGCTAATAAATGAACTTAAGAGAGATTTTATTAGAGGTGTACCAGCCATGTATCCTATCCCTAAATGCCATGTAAAGTGTCTAATATGCCCTCATAATTAGTCATAAAGGTTTGTTTTAGGAAGGGTTTTAATTAGGAAAGGTTTTATTAACTAAAGAAGGGTTTTTCCTACTCATTGCTCTCTAAATAAATAGGTATAATATGGCAAATTGTAACCCCTTTTTCTGAAATCTTGAAAATATTATTTTATTTTATTTATTTGAATTAGAAGGTGAATTTTTGGAATTTTATAAACTTTTAATTAAATAGTTATTACGATAGAATGCTTTAGTCATGGTTAAGATTTGGAGTATAAGATGACTAGGAATCGTGGCACGGATAGTGCAGTGGCGTGCCTTGACTAGTATTTTAGCAATAGTAGAGAAGGCTGAGCTATAAGTTTGTTCTAACTAGGAAAACCAGGCTAAGTTGTGAATTGAACCCTATAAATAATTTATTCATTTATTTATTAAGATTATGACCTTTAGGGGACCCGATTGTACCAAACTAGTCAAACTGGACACGAATCGAACCCAAGCCATGTAGACCTTTAGTGCGACCAAAAATGGCCACATAGATAAATATTGTATATATATTGGTATTTTATTTTAATGGACAATGACTACTTATAAATGATAGTTAAATATAAAATATTAATTGCTATTAAATTTATAGTTACATTTATCATATTTTGTTATCTTCGAAAAAATGATAACTTTTTCTTGAAATGCCATTTTAGATTTGGGACCTTTGACTAGAACAATATAGGTATTTACATATTATGTGTGCTATTAGATTTAATAGTTTTGAAAGTGTGTGTTATTAGATTTAATAAAGGGATATAAATTTTACTATATATATATATATATATATATATATATATATATATATATATATATATATATATATATATATATATATATATATATATATATATATATATATATAAAATATATATATATATATTTTTTATGTATATATATATACATATGTATGTATAAATATAAATATATATATATATATATACATATATATATATATATATATATATATATATATATATATATACATACATATATATATATATAAAATATATATATATATATATATATATATAAAATATATATATATATACCAATTTGTCACGCCCCGACCCGGAATCACCCGAATCATCGTCCTCGCAGGGGACGTGATGCCGCACGAGCCTGGGATTGCTCTCGTGCAAGGCAAGATGACAAGTTCTCAAATGGTTATCTTTTGATTCGATATTTAACAACGAAAGGAAACAGAGCATACGAAACAAATTCTCTTTATTGATATCCGAAACAGAGATTACAAAGGCTTTCGATAGCCTAACAATACATGCCAGATTGGCTACAACATTCAGGTTCTCTCTTGTCCATAAAGGATTTTACCGTTCCATACATCATGCATTCTATATCTCGGCCGCATCAATCCAGCTGCGTAGTCCGAGCGTCAATACGATAGCACGCTTCAATGCGCTTCGGCATTCCAAGCCTTAACACGTTCAAGCAACGCTTCGCCGCGAGCAATCCATTCCCTGTACCCTGCATGAAGCTGGTGGAGGATCAGTACGTTCGTCCTCGCATGTACTGAAGCAAAGATCATCTTTCCAAACCGATATTTTAATATTTATGTTGAATCATGCAACTTAGCTTATGATCTTGCTATGTTCTCCTTAGGGTCAATTTTATGGCATCTTCGAAAGCGTAAAGCATGTTATATAGTAGCATGTTATCAAATTTAATAGACAAGCAAACAAGCAATCTTGTGTTTGATTCGTGGCGTGACTTACCAAGTCGACGCACTCGCCCTTGCACCGACGTAAGGTGAATACGCCGTAATCCTTCCCTGTCATGTTATTGTGCATCTCTAAGCAGGATCTCTATGCGGGACGCATACGCGCCTACACTTTCAATCCATCGTTCCTTAACTATATGAGGGCCGTTGGCGTATCCGCGCCGGAATGGACTAAAGGAGTTCCTTTCTTTTCTCTCCTTCTTTTTCTCTATTTGTCGGGCTGCCCGACATTTCTCGGGTGGGTTGCGGGCCCAACAACCAAAACGTTCCTGCTGCATGCCATCATTTGCAGCTTTTCCCATCTATAAGATGAGCGCTACTCGTTTAAGGATGTGCGCCTACAAAGATTATTCGAATCCCTCCGCGGCCAATCAGTTCCGGGGCGCTCCTGCGGTATTTAACCATTTTGGGGGAAACACCCGTGCACGGGCTAATATCACAATTTAATCTCAAGCCTATTCCAATCGACCATGCAACGCCCTATCATTCAAGTAATCAAATTCAAACAACCAAACATAGTCTTGAGTCCGAGACTCAGACTTATCGTCTCGTATCTCTTTCGTTAGCTTTCTGTGTTCTTACATTTTATACTTCATTTCAATGATTCAATGGCATCGTGCCTCAACTCAATGCTCCTCAATCGAACGACCCGAAGGTCTTGAACACCTTTCGAGGCACCATGTCATATCCGACAGTTCCGCCACATTCATGCCACAACTGTATTCTCTCGCAACGAAGCCATCTTTTATTATCCCGTGCACGTAGGCACGTTCGACCATATTCCCATGTTCTATAACTTAGCATTCAATGTTCGGGGCTTGCGCGCTAGGGCGCTCGCCTATTGTCTTCCAATGTTCTAGCCGTCTAACTCGTGCAGCAAAGGCACGGTATGGTCCGTGCACTAAGGCACTCGCCGAGTACAGTTATTCCATGTTCTTGCGGCTTGTGCACCGAGGCGCTCGCCTTAGCGATATCCAATGTTCCATAGCGACTCGTGCATTTGATGCACGTTTCATTTCAATTTTTCTAACTTAGTGTTCGACTCACACTATGATTTATCTTCGATCGGTCCACGCCCGTGGCGTCGATAGGTTAACTTTAGCATACAATGATATATTTGACTTATCGAATGAAGGAGAAAAAAGAAGTCAATCCTCCCACCTTGAGTCGATATGCCTTCGTCATTTCGCCGAGCCGATGCGGCTCGATTCTATAACTTTGTTGTACGGCCACTCTCCTGACTTAGCCATTCGAGCACTTCGTGCTTCATTGAGTTATACGTCCGATTTGCCTTAGCGCGCCCAAGTCTTAGTCCGTCGCAAGGCGACGATTTGATTTCGTGGACCCCTTACTAAATATTGTAAAAGATCAACCTCTAATATTTTCTCGTCAAAGTATAACCTGCACACGAAACCAACTAAAATCAATACTTGCATCGATTCGGACTTGCGCCTTGGTCGATTCGATTTCTTAGAATCTTCGAGCCGATTCAACGCACTCATCCTTCGGGGCAACGCAGCGCTTCGCATTGATTCAACTCGATACATTCTTTCGGGGCAAGGCAACTCTTCGCGTCAACTTAGTTTGATGCATTGCTCGGGATAACTTAACTCTCGCATCGTTTTGCATCGATACATTCCCTTGTATCAACGTGACTCGTTGAGTCAACACTTCAGCGTAATACACCGTGTGGAGCGAGGCATTACATAATATACCACTCAAAACAAGGTTCGTCCTCGAACCAAAACCAACACTCCGACTAAGTGCTTTATAGATCGTATCACGATCTCGTCCCACCAACGTTGTTCAATCTCACACTATCTTGCAAGCTTTTATTTTAACATTTTAAGTCTTTCCTGCAGCTCGATTTGAATTTTGTGTACAACTCGATTTGGATCCATACTTATATTCAAGGCATCCCGAAGATATATGTATTTTGACCAATTCCAGTGGTAGCAAATTGGAACAAAGCTGACAGGTAAATTTCAATCCTATGCTTGCCATCTCGTACTCTCGATCGGACTTATCCTTAGCAACCGTTCTCGAAATTTCATCGCATACATATATTCGATACATACGTGATTCATTCAATAAAGTCACTGCACGCGACGCGATTCACAATCGCCTTCTCGTTTCGTATGTTCCATCGGAACTATCAATCTACGCATTGCGTCAAGCCGTCGTGCATCCAATCACAACGAGTCTCCGCAATGCCTTGCGTTCAAAGTCGCTACCCAACTATTTTCGAAGTCTTACTTATGCAACTTGTCTCGATACGATTTTTCTTTGTTGACTTGCAAATGCGTCAACATTCAGGGCTACGCCCGCTAGGTTACTTACATAGTCCCCGTGCTTAGATTTTCCCGACGCAAGTTTAAATTGATATTGCACAAAGGCCACAATCTATCCGACATGAAAGTTTACAGCAAGGCGACAGTGCTCAAGGCAACGATCGCCTTAGCACGAAGGTCTTTACGATGCGTCTTACATTCAATTTCCTAACGAGTAGGAATTCGATAGCCAAATTCTCAACTTATCCATCTCGCAACATCGAATGTAAATTTCGATTCACGCAAGCTCAATTGCAAGGTGAATCCGAATCTAACGACATGACTCGTAAGTCATTCCCTTATCGTTCCCTCTCGTGCATAGCACGTTTCTCGCAATCGCCTATTCTTATCGTCAACATGCACCGTGTTATATTTGTTATCGATGCAATCTCATATGTGATATCGCATGGGTCATCTTACGGTCTGCAGCATTCAATTTGATTTGGCGGTCAAGTCTTCTAGGGTCAGCTGCCCCGAAGCTATGCTCGATAATTGTGGATCATCACCGAAGGACAGTTTACTACGAACCATGCTATATCTTATTTTGGAGCCAAATCACGTTCCGACGATTCTATACGACTACTCAATTTCGGACAAACCATTTCTATCGGCGCAACTGATGCGCAACTATTCTCCGAGTCAAGTCATGCACTGCCGTCGATGATTCCACAATTTATGAAACATCCACTCACATCAAGTTCGAGCCTATCTTATTCACGGGTCGACACACGAGATGATATACGCATCGAGCAATCGTCGATGACTTATAGTCTCGTCTTGATTAATCATAAAATTTATGATCAACCAAATTCGTTCATTCTCGTATCGTTACTTACAAAATTTTGATAGCGCAAGGCGTACTCCATTTGTAGTCCCACATCGTGCTTACGTTTCCTTGCATATCGGTCTTGATAGTTCATATCAATTTCGATAGCAAGTGGGTCGACTTCGAATCCGTTTCAACATCAACTTAACTCGTATCGCATACATCTAAGTTCGCAACAAACTTTTCCATATGCATCTACTCGTTCTCCGATTCGCCGTAACCTGCTATAATTTGATCGCGTAACCGAGTTACCGATTATCCAACATCGTGCCCTCGAGTTATACGATCTCGTCCTCTAAGTTTTGCGTGTTTTTCAGTCATACTCAAATGAGTGTCGCCGTAACGTAACCAACTATTTCTTAGGCACGATTACTCACATTAACCAACTCTTCCCCGAAGTCGCACATCGTGCGATTCGATTACAATTCGCATCGCCTAACATTTCTATCGAAATTGCAAGTCATGCGATTCGATTCGCCTCGTTCAACATTTCTATCGAGATCGCAAGTCGTGCGACTCATTTGTAAGCTCGAGTATTCCTTTCCCGTCAATCCGATTATTGCTTCAAGGCATAATCGTTTTGCTAGTCTCGGTCGTCCGACCAACTTATAACTTTCGTCCGACGTATCGTTCATCGATACAAGTCTCGCCTTATCGTCCCAACCGATTTTCGAAGAACATTTGCATCAACATATCGCCGTACAAATTTTCAACGAGTCTCGGTACTCCTCCGTCCGTTGCGGACAATTTTTCCGCAATTCTCACAATACGTCGATGCAATTCAACGCACAATTGATATACCATATACCACTCGAAATCGAGTCATTCATCGCCTACGTGGTATGGCATATACCACTCGAAATTCAAGCCATTTCCCTCGCGCTATACTTAGTGTAATCCAACGATCTCTTTCGACTCACGATTTCTGCAGTGATCGTGCTTGATCACAACCGTAACTTTGATTCTATCAAATCCGACGCAACTCGGTCAATGTTCTCGTTTGCCAACATAAGTTTGGTGTGCAACCGAACGATTCGTTCTATCGATTTACGATTTCAATTCTTTTCTTACGTTGTATCTCGTGCAACAATTTATTTAGATACGCGTTGCACCCCGTGCAACAAATTTCACTTCCGATACGCGTTGCACATCGTGCTACGATTTATTTCCGACACTTTCATTTTACTTTGTACAACGATTTATTTCCAATTTTTTTTTGCACTTCGTGCAACGATTAATTTGATATGCGTTGCACCACGTGCAATGATTTTACTTTCCAACACGCGTTGCACATCGGGCAACGATTATTTCCGATATTTACCGCACCTCGTGCAACGAATTACTCTCGACTTTCCAAGTCAATGCACAATCCGTTTAACACATTCGGTATTGGCTTATCACTTCTCACTTTCATTTTAACGCATATTCACCATTACTCGTTGCACTTCGTGCATCATTTTATCTCTCTTTCAACTTGTTACATTGCGACAACGTCTCAAATCGTATTTCACAGTTTGTTGCGCTTGCAGCAACTAACATTTTTACGGCTCGTTTGCATTCAATACAATATACCCGTCGCGACTTTCTTAGCAAACATCGTGTAATTTCCAAACACATGCGGCAAAATTACACGATTTGTATTAGACTTATTGTATGGAACATCCAGTGCGGCATCGAGTAGAGTCAAGAGTGATATCAAGTGGTGGTAGGCAACTTTTAGAATTCTGATGAAGCGAGCGTCCAGAGGAAATTGAGTCACGTACAGTGACTCGAAATCGTGGCACGGATAGTGCAGTGGCGTGCCTTGACTAGTATTTTAGCAATAGTAGAGAAGGCTGAGCTATAAGTTTGTTCTAACTAGGAAAATGACATTTCAAGAAAACGTATTATTTTCGAAAATAACCAATATATAAAATATAAATATAACTTTAATAGCAATAATATATTTTATTTAACCAATATTTATAATTAGTCATTGATCATTAAAATAAAACACCCATATACATGCAGTATCTCTATGCGGCCATCTTGGTCGCACTAAGGGTCTACATTGCTTGGGCTCGGTTCGAGTCTAGTTCGGACTAGCTGAGTACAACCGGTCTTCTGCAAGTCAATAATTTAATTAATAAATAATTAAAACATATATAGAGGTTAAGTCGTAACTTGGCCTAGTTTTCCTAGTTAAGACGCACTTATGGCTCGACATTCCCCTACCATGGCTAAACACTAGTCAAAGTACACCAGTTTACTATCCGTGCCATGATTTCTAGTCATCTAGCACTCAAAAACTCAATCGTAGCTAAAGTCATCTTCCGTAATAATTAACTAAGTAATTATTTATAAAAATCTAAAAAACACCTTTAATTCAAAATAAAATAAAAATATATTATCAAAATTTTGGGACGAGGAGTTACAACATGTCATAAAGAAAATAATACTAAGCATGGCTACAAACAAATCGAAAACCGTAGTCTTGCGTGGTGCTCCCAGTCCTATAGATAGTAGTCATGTGTGGTGCTCCCTAACTATAGTAGTCTCTATCGTAGCCCTGTGTAGGTTTCCGACTCGAGAGTGGTAGACAATCCTAGTATCTGTCGAGGGTCAATTCAAAGTAACATGGAACACATGATCAATTCAAGTCGTAACACTATCGAAATCACGTGTAGAAATATATAAAAATAACTAATGATAAAGGCAAGTGATAACAGACACAAGATGTAGAAATAAATCATGGCAAGGCTGCAGGTACATAATATAAAATGAGACATGATCAAGCAAGAATAATAGGAAGTATGCATGTTAATAAACTGTACAAAGTTGGAAAGGTATACTTGCTTGGAGGTTGTATGACGACTAGGCAACAAGTCGTGACTAAATCGTTAAATCAATAGAAACACCAAAAGTAAATCTTTAGCAAACATCTTCGAATGCTGAAACGGACATCGCCATTAGTCTCGAAAAATAGCTAAATTAGGCTACCCATAAGTCCAATTCTAGATACAAGAGCAAAACGGTAATTTCGGATCAAAATGGTGTCCGCCATTTGACCCGCTTCACACCATAAAATATGTCAAGACAAAGCTTGCCCAAATTTGATAAATTATACGTCTATCTTGGCCAGAACGATGCCACATGTCCAATGGTGGTGTCAGATTTGGAATCCGATGTCCTAGGTTCAAAATCATAATTTTATATATTAAAAATTATGATTTTGAGAGGCCAACTTTGGCATCAATTTCAACCAACCAAACAGTAGGAACGAATTTTAGAGCGCAATACTCTTGGGGGGTAAATAGAGTAGGCAATAGAATTTAGCTAATTAAAAATGTTAGCAACAAGATCACATATAATATATCACAAGTAAGTAAATAAAAAGTAGTGATTAGAAAGCAAACGTAAACAAAGCGATGTATATTGGTTTCCCTCTTGTGAGGACTATTCCAGTCGAAAAAACTCTAGCTTCCAGTTGAATCCACTATAGAAAAATATCACAAGTTTTCATCCAAAGTCCTTGTAACTTCTACAACACGAGCTTTGATCCGAAGTACTCGACCAACTTCAATTGTGAAGTGTCTTTCTTTTATCAAGCCTCTGATTACAATCTCTCTGAAACTTCTAGACCATACCATACTGGCAAATCAACGAGAGGATTATAACTGGCTTGGGATTTGAAAATGAAAGAGCTTAGAGCACTTTGGAAGACGTATTAAGCTTAGAGAGAAGAGAGGTGTATTGAAATGAGTGAAATTCTTCTCTATTTATAGGTTTTCCAAAGTCAGAATTTTGGCAGAATTCGGACAAAACTCTTTGAGAGAATCTCGACAAATAGTCGTTGCATTCGTAACATTAGGATGACCAAGTTCAAAATCCAACGGCACCAAACGAACTAAGGGCGAGTTCGGACCGAACTCGGGCTGAACCCTGTTGGTGACCAGAGTTTAATTTTTGGGGAATTTTGTAAATCGGATTTTGAGTTTTGGGCTTTTGAAATGTTTTAGCAGCTAGGGGCTTTTTGTAAAATGTACTATTTTCAAAACATAGGATATTTTGAAAATATTTTGGGGTAGCCTATTTGCCAGTACGACTCGGTATACAAAGTATTCCTAGACTCAATAAGTATGAAAATTATATTGAATACAGACTCAAGTGGCAAAACAGCTTCAGTCTTGAACAGAGTGGTAGAAGTTCTCAACAATCGGCCAAGTAGCCATTATATCGAGACAAAGTTAAATCAATTATTAAATCAGGTTCGACCATGACCAATGGGCCAACAATCTCTCCCATTTAGATAATTGACAAACCTTGACCGATATAACATATCGATATTTTGATTTGATAAAAATCAAAATTGTAATGTCAAGTTCAGCTTGTATGGTACTGTATCCTCAAAATAAATTCTTGTATCATACAAAAGATGTTAGATCCATTTTCTTCCATGTTGTCACTTAGCAAAATAATTACAAAAGAGAGAAACTCTCCTGCAATTCATACATAAGAAGCAAACATTGAAGAAATACAAGAAAATAGAAGGAAAAACATGTATTTCATAGGCAGTTTATATGTGAAAGCATGAGCTAGAAAAAATAATGCTATGCATAAACATAAAGAATAGTACAAACTGAAAATAAAAAAGCATGCTAATAAGAGCATAATAGATGTTACAAAATACATCAATCTCAACAAATAGAAAGTCTCAGCGCTAATAAAAATAAAAAGATAAGTGTTATCTTGGAATGTCGGAGCATTTCCAAGTAAACATAGACAATAGAAAATCTAGATAACATCTAGACAAAATACATCACGTCTAGATCAAAAATCCTCAGAGTCATCATCAATATCAGCGCCCGTAGTGCCACCATGTCCAGATGGACCAGCTCCAGGAGTGCTAGCTCCATAAGGGTGTGGAGTAGCACCAGAACCACGACACCAGTCATATGCATTACCGGGCTGAAAGTAGTGACGATCTACCTCATCCTCATAACGGTAGCCTGATACAGATGGATCTCTGGGAAGGGAACTAGCAGAATGACCAATCTGAGCAAATCGTAGATTCGTAAAAGAATTTGCAAGATCCTGAAATCGACTTCCATCTCGAAACTCGCGTTCCCTCAGTAATAAAAGCTTACAAATCAAAGAGATGCTGGTGGATACCCTCATAAGACATAGGGTAGGCCTGAGGAGGTGAAGCAGGAGCAGTAGGAGGAGCGGAAGGAACGACTGTGTTGCGACGAGACGTGAAGATACTTGGGCTCAGAGTCAAGAGCACAAGTGGATAAGTCTATCTCAAAGTGCTGAAAGATGATTGGGATAATCATCGCATAAGCAAGATTTCTGTTCCTTTCACGACAACGTTCCATCATCTGGATAATTGTCTTGGGGACAAAAAAATGAATACCCTTACGAATGTGATAAAGGGCAGACAACTCAAGAGTAGTAACATTGTCTTTTGAAGTGGATTTGGGTAAGATAGTAGAATAGATGATGCGATGCAATTTATAGTTGAATAAGTTCATGTTTGCAGCATTGAATTTACTAGAACGAACACGATCAGGAGAACAAAGTTCGTTCTTAAAACTGCTCAAAGTTGTGCCTGTAGGAAATTCAAATTTCGTGATATCATCTAGTGGAGCACCTTCATTAGGGATATCAAGGATTTTCGCTAAGAGGACATTATTGAATTCAATATTAAATCCACCGACACGACTTTTAGCAATAAAAGTGTTCAAAGTAAAATAATAGTAAAACAGACGAATAGCATTAGTTGCGATAGGATATTGGTGGGTGACAAGTTCGTGCAACCCTAATGCTTCAAAACAAGGTCGATGCTCAGGAAATATGGTCCATTTAATCGGTATGCTGATGCATATTTTGCGAACAGAGAAATCTGCATACCATAAAAGAGATGGGGCATGAGTTTCAAAGTAAAACTCATTGTATGCTCCGTCGACCGATTGAACCAAAGAAAAGAATGATCCTTGAATAGGATCAGAAGACGATGCCTCTTCACTAGGTGTCGGCTTCTTCCTCTTAAAGGGGTTCGAAACCCTAGGCATGGTTTCTATGGAAAGATTGAAAACTATGAATTAGAAAGAGAAAAAAGGAGGAGGTTATACCTTCCAAGAATTGAGTATGTTGTAGAGCACGAGAAACTCTGCACGAATCCAAAATTTGGATTAAAATCTCCAAAGGGATTGGAAGCAATTGCTTAGAGAAAAAACTAGGGTTTGGAGAGCTCAGGCACGGCTGCTGCTGTGGTTTGAAGAAGGGCCACTCGTTTCTGACTTAAAAGCACATACCACCAATAGAACTTGGGACGAATTCGGTGTGAGTTTGCCTCGGGTTCTGTTGAGGTATTTTTCAACAGAAATAAATGTAGCCTATTTTCTATTCATCAATCCATTTTCAATTATTTAATTCCAAATTTAGTTATTTTAAATTTCAATTAATATAATTAATATTATTTTATGAATTAACTTTTATTACACAGCGACTGTCTCAGATTAGCTGTAGGGGTACTGTCCCAGCTAACGGAGGTTCACCGTAGAACACTTAAGTACCATTTCGCTTTAGCCGTAGCCGTGGTGACAGACAGACCCTGTGTAGGCTTGTATCAAAAAATAGTGTTTGCATATTGAAGGATAATTAATAAAAGAAAATTAATTGATATTATTGACATCTAAAATTCATAATTCTCGACGTAAATAATTGAAACGATCTTCCGCTAATAGTTTTGTAAAGATATTAGCCAGTTGGTTCTCTGTGTCTACATACACAAGATCTATATCTCCATTTATTTGATGATCTCTAAGAAAATAATGTCGAATCTCAATATGCTTAGTACGAGAGTGACATACAGGATTCTTAGTAAGATTAATAGTGCTAGTGCTATCACAAAAAATGGGTATATGTGAATACTGTAAACTAAAGTCTTCTAAGGTTTGCTTCATCCACAAAATTTGTGTACAACAACATCCTGCGGCAATATACTCAGCCTCAATAGTTGATAATACGACAAAATTTTGTTTCTTGCTAAACCAAGAGACTAGAGCCTTACCTACGAAATGACACGTATCACTAGTAATTTTTTTATCCACTTTGTATCCAGCAAAATCAACATCCGAGTAACCGGTTAGGTCAAAGGACGTAGTTTTGGGATACCACAAGCCGACAGAAGAAGTGCCTTTAAGGTATCGAAAGATACATTTAACTGCGCACAAATGTGATTCCTTAGGGTTAGCTTGAAAACATGCACACAAGCAAACGCTAAACATTATATCTGGACGACTAGCAGTTAAATAAAGTAAACTACCAATCATACCTCGATACTTAGGTATGTCGACCAGCTTGTCTTGTTCATCAATATCAAGCTTGGCTGAAGTCGCCATCGGAGTGCCAAGTGGTTTGACGATTTCTAGGTCGAACTTCTTTAATAAGTCTTCTGTGTACTTGGCTTGATTAATGAACGTCTCATTGTTGGTTTGTTTGATTTGCAGTCCGAAGAAAAATTTTAGTTCTTTCATCATGCTCATCTCAAACTCGTTCTGCATACACTTTAAAAATTCTTGACAGAGAGATTCATTAGTAGATCCAAAGATAATATCATCCATATAAATTTGAATTAAAAGAAGATTTTCATTAAAATACTTTATAAACAGTATAGTATCAACCTTGCAGTGAGCAACCGCTATCGAGGATCCATTTACTTCAAGCATGTTAAGGGTGTTCCACCTACAAAAGAATTTGCAGATAAAACTTTTGGTACCTATTTCTTGTAGGGTCCTGGAATGTTAGTTTTCTATATCCATGCACATATCTTTAAATCAACAAGCTATCTAACTCTATATATAGGAGAGATATGACCAACGGTACTATAATAATGATATCTAGCATGTTGAGTATTAGATGCAGTATGTTGTGCATAATTGGTAGGTCTTGGTTTTCTAGTATAATAGAATGCATGCATATTAGTCTTCTTAGGCAAATGTTTGGTTTGGTTTGGTCTGACAGTGTTGGGTTTGACAGTGTTCCAATGTTTCGGTTAGTGACACGTGTTACGGTAGGAAGCAGCAACCTCAAGCTATTGTTTAACCTAATTTCTAACTTTTTGGAAGTATCGTACAATGTATTATAATCAGCAGTAAGTGCATCATTTTTTATTAGTGCTTGTTGAAGACTCTTCTTCTATTTGAGTAGATCTTCCTCTAATTGGGTAATGGTCTTATCTTTCTCGTTGGATAGTCTTGTGGTCTCGTGTAATAATAACTTAACAGAAGAAAGCTCACCTACCTCACTAGAATTATCATTACTTCTAACCTCAGCTAGTAGGTCGATAAGTCTTCATATTTCACCTTTGTACTCTTTGAGTACATTCTTAGAGTTTTGATATTTGCTACACAGTTTTCTGTAATCACCTAAGAGGTCACTAAAAGCTTCACCTAATTGCTCAAAGGTAAAATTATCATATGTATCAAACAGGGGGTTAGTATTTACCTGATTGAATGCCATTAAGCATACATTTGCAGCATTGTCTGATGTTCATCTTCTGAGTCGTTGGCTTCACTTTCATGCCATATGCTTGTGTTGGCGTATCTTCTGGATGTTGATTTCTTCAGGTAACTCTTGTCATACTTGTTACTTTTCCTGGTTGATGATGATGTTGTTGGACATTCCTTCTTCATGTCCTTTCATCTTGCAACCGTAGCATATAGGATCTTCTTCGTTGTTGCTGTTGTGTTCCTTTGTTCTTCTATTGAATCTTATGAACTTCTTGAACTTTCTTACTATGAGAGCTTGATCTTCAGAGTTGGAGTCACTGTCGTCGGAATTATCTTCGACAGATCTTCTGTGTTGAGCTTTGAAAGCGATTGACTTCTCATTCGATGCAACATCTTTAAAGTCTTGAAGTTTCAGCTCGTGAGTGAGTAGCTTACCCATGAGTATTTCATGAGACATAGTGGTGAGGTCGTTCCCTTCAATGATTGTCGTAGCCTTTGGAATCTAGTTCTTCGTGAGAGCTCGTAGAAGTTTGCGAATCTTCTCATGATTATTGTATTCCTAGTCTAATGAAGACAAAGGGTTTATAATATCCAAAAATCTTGTAAACATCTGAGTGATGGATTCGTTTGGCTTCATCTTGAATACCTCATACTCCTGAGTAAGTCTGCTATTTTTTTACTCCTTGAATTGCGTCGTGCCTTCGTGAGTCACTTCGAGAAATTTTCACACTTTATTTGAAATTGTGTACGTAGACACCCTGTTAAATTCAGTCCTGTCTATGGCATAAAATAAAGCATTAATAGCACGTGCGTCAAGACTGGCGTGTTTCTTTTCAACTTCAGTATACTTGTCATGGGATTTCTCAACCAACTCTCCATCAACAAGAATATGTGCAGGCTTCTTATAGCCATCAATCACAATAGACCATAAGTCAAAATCTAGAGATTTCAAGAAGAAACTCATCCGTGTTTTCCAGTATGTATAATTTGTACGATCAAACAGTGGGGGTCTATTTGTGGCTTAGCCTTCACTTGTGAATTTTACAGTTGTCATGTGTGATACTGTGATCTATGTAACAGCTGTAATAATAAAGAATCTAATAGCAGTGTTACCTCGTTTTACCTGTATAACCCGCTCTGATACCAATTGTAGGAACAAATTGTAAAGCGCAATACTCTAGAGGGGGTTAATAGAGTAGGCAACAAAATTTAGCTAATTAAAATGTTAGCAACAAGATCACATATAATATATCACAAGTAAGTAAGTGAAAAGCAGAGATCAGAAAGCAAACGCAAACACGACGATGTATACTAGTTTCCCTCTTGTGAGGACTGTTCCAATCGGAAGAACTCTAGCTTCCAGTTGAATCCACTATGGAAAAATATCGCAAGTTTTCATCCGAAGTCCTTACAACTTCTACAATGCGAGCTTTGATCCGAAGTACTCGACCAACTTCAATTGTGAAGTGTCTTTATTCTATAAAGCCTCTAATTATAATCTCTCTGAAACTTCTAGACCGTACTACACTAGCAAATCGACTAGAGGATTGTAACTGGCTTGGGATTTAAAAATGAAAGAGTTAGAGCACTTTGGAAGACGTATTAAGCTTAGAGAGAAGAGAAAAGAGAGATGTATTGAAATAAGCAAAATTCTTCTCTATTTATAGGTTTTTCAAAGTCAGAATTCGGATAGAATTCTTTGAGAGAATCTCGACAAATAGCTGTTGCATCTGTAACAGTAGGATGACCAAGTTCAAAATCCAACGGCACCAAATGAATTCAGGGCGAGTCCAGACCGAACTTGGGCCGAACTCTGTTGGTGACTAGAGCTTGATTTTTAGGGAATTTTGTAAATCGGATTTTGAGTTTTCGGCTTTTGAAAAGTTTTAGCAGCTAGGGGCTTTTTGTAAAATAGGCTGTTTTCAAAACATAGGATATTTTTAAAATATTTTGGGATAGCCTATTTGCCAGTACGACTCGGTGTACAAAGTATTCCTAGACTCAATAAATATGAAAATTACATTGAATACACACTCAAGTGGCAAAACAGCTTCAGTCTTGAACAGAGTGGTAGACGTAACGCCCCAGTCCCAAACACGTAGGACTAGGATACGTATACATGCCAGCTACGTATCAAGTGGACTCTAGCCTAGCTCGAATACGTATAAGCTGTCTAAGATATGGTCTAGAATGGCAAGTCAACTATATCTCAATCCATAGATAATAATCTCAAGTAGGAACCATTGCATTAATGCTGATCAAATAATAACACACGGATGCCACTTGAATATAAATACAAGAATAGGTAATTTGTAGTAAGGTTGGCAATACCTTAATACAATCACCTGAACAAGCTCATAATAGAAAGTAAGCTTGTAAAACTAGACTATACAGCTAAAGATGTCATCATAAAATATAAAAGATGAAAGAATGATAAAATATCACTATCGATACTTGAATACGGGAGATATCATCGTCCACAAATCTATCCTTCTATTTTAGCATTATCAACAAATACCTGGAAGAAAACCAGCAATAACCTAGAGAGATTACCAGGTCCTCAGGGGACTAGCAAGACATATAATATACAAGCCTACTTTGACAGTTTAAACATGCAATGAAAATAGGAAACAACTACTAGAAATATGATAAAGATCACATGGAAGAACTCAATAGAACATGACATGTCATATGGAAAGTAATACTGAGAATGACTATAAATAAATCAAATGACCGTAGCCCTATCGTGGTACTCCCAGTCCTATAGCTAGTAGCCCTGTCGTGGTACTCCCTAACTACAGTTAGTCTCTATCGTAGCCATATCGTGGGTCTCCTGAGTCGAGAGTGGTCAAGTAGTCGATCCTAGTATCGGTAGAGGGTCAAGTCAAGGTTGTAGGTCCTAAAAAATCAAGTTGCACACATCAACAAAGTTATGAAGATCAAGAAATGAATCTTTCAAATGAACTGCGCAGATATTAGATTGCGCAGCATACAGTTTGCGTACACTCGACTGCGCACACTTTCAACTGCGCAGGCTGACGTGGCAATGTCATCATTATCTGACAAAATCAAATCTTTCTGACAGCTGACAGCACGAAGAACGAGGAGACTGTTCGTTTATTGTGCCGTACAGCGCTCGAGGACAGCTGTACATGCAGCGCAATCCATGCCAGCGTAATCTATCTCAGCGTAATCCATATCTGTGCAATTCAAAGTCAGCGCAATTTATGTGCCGCACTTCATTTTGACAACTGACAAAAGTATACGTGGCACTCATGCCACCAATAGCTCATTATGTGGCAACCGTCTACACACAATCATGCGCAATTCAGTCAAAAGTTGCCATGTGTCCAAGACAGTTGGACCACGATCCAATAACTGCATACGTGTTCACTGTTGCGCAATCCAATTGCTGCGTAATCTATTATGCGCAGTCTAGAATAACTGAAAATTAGTTATTTCTAGAACTCTATAAATAGAGTTTCAAGTCTTCATTCAAGAGGGATCAGACTTAAAAAGTTCAGAAATATCAGAGAGTCCAGGAGTTCTTGTCCAAGTGCTGCTGCATTCTTCCGAGGCTTTTGCCTTCAATTCCAGAGTTGTCTTCAACTTCAGAGGCTATCGTCTTCAAAGTTCACATCGTCCAAGGGATAAAGCAATCGTCTTCTAGATTGGATTCCTACAGTTGTACTTTCCCAGAATTCTTGTAATCTTTTACAAAGTTTGTATCAATTAAGTTCTACACTTTTGTTTTTGCAAACAAAATGGCGACTCTACTGGGGACGACTTTCTCCTCCGACGAGGAAGTGACAACTCAATGTGACGTAGCGTCTATCGAAAAGACGCAGAAGACACTGGTTGTGAAGATCAACCAGACAGCCTACGAGGCTATGATCAACTCTAAGACCACTCCTCGTACTGCAACCACTTCTGCCACAAGCAAAGTGCGCCCAGTGTGGGTCCCAAAGACTGTTGCACAGTCTATTGATGCTGCCAGCAAGACTTCTGCGCAGTCTGCCAGCAAGACTTTTGCGCAGTCTGCCAGTAAGACTGCTGCACAGTCTAAAGCTTCTGTCATCAAGCCTGCTGCACAATCTGTCTTAATTAATGCTGCGCAATCTGCTGTTGCCAGTATACAGAGTACTTTATATGCTGCCTTGGCTAAGTGCAAGACTCCTATGCCTCTGGCGCAGTTGGCTGCCAATCTTCCTGCGCAAACCAACCCTCCAGCAACCAGAGTCTACCCTAAGCACTCTGTGGCAAGAACTTCTGATGCGCAAACCACAGTCTCTGTGGCCAGAACCAGTGCACCATCCACTCATGCGCAAAGCATGCCTGCACAATCCAAGAGTGACAGCCTTTTGGCTAAACTCTCTTCTTCTCATAACAAAGGGAAAAGCTTTGTTCCTCCTCCCAAACACACGGTTGCTACGAAGCAATCCACTGGGGGTAGTCCTTTGGCTATTCCTCTTCCTCTTCAAAACAAAAGAAAAGGCCCGTTGGTCTTTTCTCAAACTTCCTTATCCCATGACTTGGAAGATAACATAGGGAAACGCTCTTTAGCTAACCCTTCTTCACAAAACAAAGGAAAAGGCCCTTTGGTCTTTTCTTAATCTTCTTTAGTTTTTACTGTAGAAGATCAATATGAACATGCCTCGGCACCTATCAGTACTAGAACTCTTTCAAATAAGGATTCTTCTTTCCTTCATGACAAGAGAACTTGTACTGATCAAAGAGGTATTCTGCCTACTCCGGTAGCAGAGTTCCAAGACCTCCCAACTCTCAAGATATCCCGCTCAAAACAAGGAAAATTGTTGGTGTCTCAAACAAAAACCCCTGGGGGTGAGTTTGCAGATCTAAGGACTTATCTCAACAGGCCTAATTCGGCAAAACGCAAACAGTCAATACCGAAGATCAAACATCAAAGACAGACTCCCAGGGTCAAAGATCCTGACACTTATGCCAATAAAGTGAGCACTTCCCTGTACACTCAAGGGACTAAACAGTTGAAGAATCGGAATCATGTTCCGAACATTATCAAAGAACAGATCCCTCAGAGTTTTTCTCGTCCTGCTATTGTTCCCGATCTCCGAGAGCATCTCAGACAAAAATGAGACAACGTCTCAACACCTCCAGTTCAACCATCTGATCATCATTGCAACCACAAAATCATCATCCAATGTTGTTGTCAAACAACAAAAAGATCTGTCTTTGATCGTCTGACTTTTGCAAACTCTGAAGTAGTGTCAGAGGAAGATGAAGTCTTGTATGCTTCTGTCAATATGACTTTCCGAGACACTGGGGGTAGAAGGTGCTCTAAGCACGGCAAACCTCGTAAACTAAGCCAACGGTATCTAGATTTACTTCAAGAATCTTCTGAAGGAGTATTTCGACATACCCGGTCCCGAAGTCGAGACACAATCGGTCAAAGGAATCTTCTTCAAAATCCTTCGGGTTATTTTCCTACTTCTCAGTCAGGAGACGACTCTTTCTTCGACTATGATGCATACAGCGAAAGCTCTGAACAGACAGTATCTTCCACTGTACCAAGAGAAGTGACAGCTTATGTTGTCAATGAAGATCCAGATGCTTCAACTTCTACAAATCAGGAACAGCAAATCGCTGCACTAGAAGACAAGCTAAAAACTATGGCTGAAATGGTTGCTAGTATGCATTTTATCATAGTGGCACAACATGCCATACCACCGACTGTACCTACTGCTAATCCTGAAATCATAGCATCATCGGTACCTGTCAATGCTGGGCTGGGGGTAGTGTCTCCTCAAATGCCTCCGGTACAAGTACAAGTTCAAATTACACCTAGTCAGTCAGGAGCTGGGGGTAGTGCTTACAATGTTATTCCTCCTCCTACCACTCTGACTCAACCTGCTCCTTCTTCGTCATCTGAAGATGCCAATGAAGCTGTCAAACTCTTGCGAACCCAGTTCGAAGCTTTCAAAGAGAAAAACAACTTGCAAAGATTAGGGATAAAGCAGCCCTATCCAGTTGAATGGAAAGAAGTCCCGTTCCCGCCAAAGTACAAGATCCCAACGATCTCTTTGTTTGATGGCAGTACTTCTCCTAGCCAGTTTATCAATCATTTTGATGTAATGACCGTTCAACTCCAGCCAAATGACGCTCTTCTTACCAGAGTGTTCATCGGTTGTTTAGCTAGCATAGCATACGACTGGTACAGAAGTTTGCCCGATGGTTGTATTACTTTCTTCTCAGGTCTCAAGCAAATTTTCCTGGAACGGTTCTATGAAGGATTCAATGACATGACTATGTTGGCTCTCAACAAAATCAAACAGAAACACAATGAAACTGCTGAGAGTTTTATCGAACGGTTCCGCCGTGAAGCCTTAAAGATGCCTCCCGGAACTCCAGCTGCCGTCACTATTGATACTTGTAAGGCAAATCTTTTGCCTATCATCAGTATGTGGACAGGATCTAGTCAGTTCTAAGATTGGCCCTCATTCATTGTCAATGCCAAAGCTGCGGAAGTGAGTGCTGAGAAGTTCAAGCAATTGGGGGTACAAAT
Source organism: Iris pallida (assembly GCA_029216955.1). NCBI lineage: Eukaryota > Viridiplantae > Streptophyta > Magnoliopsida > Asparagales > Iridaceae > Iris > Iris pallida. Next base: position 3,452,042 of record JANAVB010010193.1, on the reverse strand, counting down.
GTCTAACCCCGACCGAGATAAACACCAGACATCAGGTGGTGGCAACCGCCAGAACAACCGCAAAGCAAAAGATACTTTGACATAAATGTGAATAAGAATAAAGAATCTTTGGCTGTCAATGTGGCTCCGCCTACATCCACTTCTACTCCTTCTGCACCTCCTCCAAGGGAACCTCGTCCGAAAGTAGAATATTCCTTCGACGAGAATGACACTGCAAGCATCTTTGATTGTTTACTCAAAAGCAACAAGATTCAACTCCTAGACCCAAAGAAACCTGATAAAGTCGGTAAGACAGATCATCCTAAATATTGTGTCTACCACAGGTTCATTGGACACCCTACTCGAGCATGCTACGTGCTCAAAGGCAAAATTCAAGAGCTTGTCAATGCTGGTGTCATCACTCTGCAGCAAGACAAGAAGACTGTTACTGCAAATATGGTTTCAGTTCTGTTTGGTGACTTCCCTCCGCAAATGGTATCGCACGGTGCCATTCCTATTCCCAAAGCTACTCTTGAGATTGAGAATCTCCCGCCTCCACCAAGTGAAGGTCTTGTTCCCTTGTCTCTTGACAACGGCGAAGTTATGTGGATCCATCCAGATCTTGTTTCTGAGTTCGAAGTTTCCTCTTCTTCTAAGAAGAAAGACCGCTCCAAAAGCAAGACAAAGACTTGCAACATGGTATCTTTTGACCCCATAGTTGACGAAGAAATTCTGCTAGGCACTAGATCATGGAAAGCTTACTTGAAGGAGTATCCTGATACTCAAGAGAATCCCGTCTCTTCTTCTGAACCTACCCCAGTACAATCTACTTCCTCTGAAGAGATTCCTTCCACATCCTCACCAGTTGTAGTGCCTATTCCTCCCAAGCCGGTGGTTGCTGACAAAGGCAAGCAACAAGTTTGCTTCGACAAACCCCTGAAGAAATTATTTCCTACAGGACTTGAAAAGTCGTACAATTTTGATATATTGGCTCAATTAGCCAATACACCAGCTAGGCTATCAATCTTCGAGCTCTTGCGCCTTTCCAAAAAGACTCGAGAAACTCTAAGTGAAGCCTTGATGCAGGCTGAAACTTGCCTTAATCTTCTCAAAAAACTGGAAGCAGAACCGGTCTCTTGTCGTCATTGTCATAGCGTATTAGAGTTGATTCCAAACATCACTTTCACTCAGGATGATATACTACTGGAGGATAATAGACATGATCGTCCTCTCTAATATACAGGGTATGTCGATTCGATGAAAGTCGATCGTATCCTGATAGATCCAGGGTCTGCTCTCAGCATCATGCCAAAGACGATGCTAGACGCATTAAAGATACCAGTGCATAGTCTTTCAAACACAATCACCACTATCTTGGGATTCAACCAAGGAAGGAGTGAACCTTTGGGCAAGATCTGCTTAAAACTTCAAATAGGCAATCTTCGTACGAAGGTTACCTTCTATATCATCGACAATCATGGTTGTTCTTATAATGCTTTACTGGGGAGACCATTCCTACATGAACACAACATTGTTCCATCAACTCTACATTAATGTTTCAAATATGTTGACGACAATAGAGACGTTCAGAAGGAAGTTGCTGATCTTTATCCTTTCAAAGGTGTTGAAGCGTACTGCAACGACGCTCGTATGTACAAGGACGAATTCATGAAGGGTTGTCCTATCTCTGGACACTGAAGAAGTACAAGAAACAGTACCTAAAGATACCCTCATCATCCCTGTCAAAGGGCGTGTTTCTCGTCCTCAATCCTCCAAGCCACTGGCTATTCACTTGCCAGTCCAGAGGCAATCTACTGATGATGATCAGAATAAAAGGGAGCTTACCTCTTCTGAGCCACTTGTTATCGACTTACGTCGTAACAAGGACAAAAAGCAGCTCATTTTTTTTGAGCCACTTGTTGTTGATTTAACTCATAACAAGAAAAAAAAAGGGAGCTCACCTCCTCTGAGCCACTTGTTATTGACCTTCGTCGTAACAAGCCTCCTCTACGTTCTTCTTCTCCCCCTCTTGTAATCAATCTGACCAAGCCTGTTAAGGCTACAGGTCCTGCTGTAAATACAGATGTACAAATTAATGAAAAAGCATCTACTTTCCAGTATACTGATGTTATTTATCATATTAAATGCTATTTGAATATGTTAGATAGCTTCAAATCATTTACAATGGGAGTTGTACAATCTCTTCAAACAAAAGTCTCATTTGAAGATCCAGATGATTCTTATCGTATTGTTCCTGCTCGAAAGAAAGGTGAAAGTCCAATACTTTTTAGTAAAGGACCGGAACAACATGTCAGCTATACGGATGATAGCAAACTTAACGATACAGGACATCTCCAACTCCGTCGTTACAGTCAACAATCAAAAGACATCATCCGTAAGATGGATTATGACTTTAAAAATGGACTCAATTACGGTAAAGGCAGACGAACTCCAGTCCGTACGACTGTTCCGAAAGGAAAGTCGGATATGTATTACAGCAGGACCAAAAGAGGTCTCGGATATGCTTCTCCTCCGATGTTATCCCCAGCAGTATCTGACTCTGATAGTGAATAGCACTCTAGCTCTTCTGATTCCAGATCATGGGATTCTGACACCAGCATTGGTGATGTTCATCGGCTGGTCGTATCTTCCAATATGGTCTCTGCTGAACTTCCAGAAGGTTATGACGGAGACATTGAAGAAAGTTCTGAAACAGATCCTTGGGCTCAACAGATGGACAATCAGTGGGTACTTCGATTTGAACAAAGAGAACCTCCTACCGAAGATCAATTAGTTCAAATTAATGTAGGAGAAAATGGATCACCTCGTCCAATATTCATTACCAAGAATCTTCCAGAAGCAGATAAGCAAGAGTTGATTCTTCTTATCAAAGAATACATTGATATCTTTGTCTGGAGTTATGAAGACATGCCAGGACTAGATCCCAAAATTGCTACTCACAAATTGAATATCCTACCGAATGCAAAACCGGTCAAACAACAACAACGGCGATTCAAACCAAAAATGATGGATGCAATCGATGATGAAGTAAAAAAGCTCATCGCTTGCGAATTTATTTGAGAAGAACAGCATCCCGATTGGGTAGCTAATGTTGTCCTAGTTCTAAAGAAAACCGGCAAAGTTCGAGTTTGCATCGACTTCCGAGATCTAAATAAAGCATGTCCAAAAGATGAATTTCCTCTCCCTATCACGGACGTCATGATTGACAACACCTGTGGGTTCGAAAGAATATCTTTTATGGACGGGTTCTCCGGATACAATCAGATTCGGATGCATCCTGAAGATGAAAAGCATACTTCTTTCCGTACTCCTCGCGGAGTCTACTGTTACACAATGATGCCATTTGGTCTCAAGAACGCTGGTGCAACTTACCAACGGGCTATGAGTACCATCTTTCGAGATCATCTTCGCAAGACTGTTGAATGCTATGTGGACGATATCGCTGTCAAAAGTCGTCTGAAAGAAGATCACATTCGAGATTTAAGAACCATCTTCAATCTCATGCACCAACATCAGCTCAAGATGAATCCCACCAAGTCATTCTTGGGTGTCTCTAGTGTTAAGTTTCTCGGCTTCGTAATTACCTCTAACGGTATACACGTGGATCCCGAGAAGATCAAAGCCATTCAAGAGATGCGTCCTCCACGCAACCTAAATGAACTACGAGGATTCTAAGGTCAACTTGCGTACATCAAGAGATTCATTTCGAACTTGTCTGGACGCTGTAGACCATTCACTCAACTCATAAAGAAGGGTGTTTCTTTCGTTTGGGCCGAAGAATGTCAACGAGTATTCGACGACATCAAGCGGTATCTCATGAATCCACCAGTCTTGGTGCCACCAATCTCAGGTATTCCATTCTTAATGTACGTCCGTGCTATAGACCATTCATTGGGTGCTTTACTCGCCCAAAAGAATAAAGTAGGTCATGAACAGGCCATCTACTATCTCAGTCGTACTATGATTGGTGCTGAACACCGTTATAGTCCGGTTGAAAAAGAATGTCTAGCTCTTATGTTCGCTGTTCAAAAGATAAGGCATTACATCATTGGTCAAACTATTCATGTCATTTCCTGAGTTAATCATCTTCGAGTACTCATGAAAAAGCCTAGTACACTCAATTCTCGGCTGGCTACATGGGCCATCTTGCTAGCCCAATATGACATGGTGTATGTTCCTCAAAAGTCTGTCAAAGGTCAAGCATTGGCAGATTTCTTGGCGGCTCATCCCATACCAGAAACATCCAAGCTTTATGATGAAATTCCAGACGAGACATTGGAAGTCAATATGATCTCTGAAGAATTTCCAACCTGGCGTTTATTCTTCGATGGTGCATCCAGGGTCGGACCAGATGGTGCCATTGTAGCAGGAGTTGGAGTTGTCCTTGTTTCTCCAGACGGATCGACCATTCAAAGAGCTTACTCTCTAGATGAATCCTGCTCCAATAATATAGCAGAGTACAATGCTCTACTCATCGGTCTTCAATTAGCCAAGTAATTGGATATCGAATATCTGAAAGTTTATGGTGACTCTAAGCTGGTTGTCAACTAGGTTAGAGGAACTTATGAAGTCCGCCATCAAGATCTGGTACCTTACTTTGAAGCAACAATCAACATGGCTACATCATTCAAAGCTTTCTTCATTGAATATATACGCCGAGCATGCAATACTGAGGCAGATGCTTTGGCCAATCTTGCAGCAGTCTTAGCCATTCCCATCAGAAGACAACAAGTGGTGGTTATCTCTAATCGAGAATTATTTTGTGTCGAAAACAATCGTAACATCGAGTTCAGTAATCTTGCTGAAGTCAATGTTATCAGTAAAGATTGGAGAACTCCCTTCATCGACTTTATGGTTCATAACATACTCCCTGAAGATCCTAAGAAGGCTACGAGTATCCGTCGACGGTCTCTACGGTTCTACTACAATCAAACCACCAAGACTCTCTATCGGCGAACTTATGACGGCCTACTCTTGTGCTGTCTTGCTGGTGAGGAAGCAAAACAAGAACTACGTGAGGCTCACGACGGCGTTTGTGGAGCACATCAACCCGGTCCTAAGCTACAGGATCGCATTCGACGCATGGGTTATTACTGGCCCTCTATAATTTCTGACGCCATTGATTATGCAAGGAAATGTCGAGCTTGTCAAATCCATGCAGATTTCCTTCATCAACCATCGGAGTTCCTTCATCCGACGGCTGCTTCCTGGCCTTTCGAAGCTTGGGGTATGGACATCATTGGTCCCATCAATCCTCCTTCTTCTAGAGGACATCGGTTCATCTTAGCAATAACCGATTACTTCTCCAAATGGGCTGAAGCTATACCTTTGGCTGAAGTCAAGACCAGCAGTTTCATCAACTTCATCAAACACTATGTCATTTATCGATTTGGTGTACCTCGACGAATCATCCATGACAATGGACCATAATTTATTAGTCATAAGTTTACAAGATTCTGTGATGATCATCGAATTGATAATGTCGCTTCGACAGCCTATAATCTTGCTGCTAATGGATTAGCCGAAGCTTTCAACAAAACTATTATCAAACTCCTCAAGAAGTTTGTATCCAATAACAAACGGAATTGGAGTGAAAAGCTTGGTGAATGTCTTTGGGCCTATCGAACTACGGTCCGCAATCCCACAGGCTTTACACCTTTCTCTTTGGTGTATGGTTGTGAAGCAGTTCTTCCTCTGAAACTTCAAATTCTTTCTTTAAGGATTGTCATTGCTAATGAACTCACTACATAGAACAACGATCTTCTCCGACTTCAAGAATTAGAAGCACTCGATAAAAAGCGGCTATTAGCTCAACAGCATATTGAGTTGTATCAAGCCCGCATCTCGAAGACTTTCAACCGCAAAGTTAAAGTCAGAGCCTTTCAGCAAGGAGAACTTGTTCTAACGGTCAGGCGTCCTATGACTATGACTCACATGAGCAAAGGCAAGTTCGATGCGAAGTGGGAAGGACCTTATGTTGTCAACAAAGTCTTTTCAAATGGAGCATATCAACTTGCAGAATTAGATGGTCGAGTTGCTATGATGCCTATCAATGGCAAATTCCTTAAGAAGTATTATGTATAAATGTAAATACTTGTAAATCATCAGACAAGTTCAAGTTCATAAATAAAATTCAAATTTTATTTCATCATGAATGACAAGTACATGATATCAAGGAAGATCACTGTCATCCTTTTCGACATTAGGACGGGGACCACTACCGTCCTTATCAAAGACATAATCGGCAAAAGAGCTGAGAACGTCTTTGCTGGAACCCACGAGGAACTTGCAAGCAGCCATCCTCATGGCCTCTTCTTTTTCAGTCTTTTCTGGTTCAAGCAGAAAGTCCAGGATATCTGGTTTGGGAGCAGACGAACCTTCGCCTATCTTTGCCTGTTTTGGCTCGATCAGTCCGGTCGGATGTTCTTCAACACCCGTTTCAACTTTTGGGGCGAGTTTAGCTTTCGTGGATGCATCTTCAGACGACATTTTTTTTATGTTGAACGGTAGAAGTACTCATTCCTATCAGATTTCTGTTCTATTTATAGACAGAGATTCTCAAAATAATGAAACATCATAATCACCCGACGGTTCATCCGTTCATTCATCATCACCTGACGGTTCACCCGTTCATTCATCATCACCTGACGGTTCACTCATTCATTCATCATCACCTGACGGTTCACCCGTTCATTTATTGTCACCCGACGGTTCATCCGTTTATTTATTATCACCAGACGGTTTATCCGTTCACATTCATCAGACGGTTCGCCTGTTCATTCACATCCATATGACGGTTCGCCCGTTCATTCATTATCGCTTGACGGTTCATCCGTTCACCATCATCCGACGGTTTATCCGTTCATTATGACGATTCATTTTCGTTCATTTTTATCCACATCAGTAACTTGTCATCCTTGATTAAGTTATCTATTGAAATAATCATATTCGACAAATTATATTCTGCCACGTCCATATTACCTCTGAACAGATATAATAAATACAATGATTTTCTAAAAAATCAAGAAATATATCATGTCCTGTACCTCTGAATATATTTTCTATCGCTATTATTTGTATCTGAATAAGATACGCAAGAAATAATAGAGCCACAACAAAAAAAATGTGTGTCTTTTATTGATCAAAATTTGAGACATTACATGCATAGTATGAAGAAAGACAAAAAGATACAAAATGGTCTTTCTACTGAGACGGAGGCTTTATTAGATTATTGATCTGTTGTTTTAGAGTCTGCAACCGTTCTTCATGTGATGCCATCACTTTTCTCCTGGCCTCTTCCATTCCCGATTCTTCATTGAAAACGGGTATAGAGACCATTCGGCGAGTGATTTCAGCATTATGTGCGGCTACATACTCATTCCTTTCCTGAGTAAGAGCATCAATTTGTTGGACCGCTGTCTGGTGTTCTGTAACTTCATTTTCTAGTTCTTTTTCAAGACGAGCAATCTCCATTATCAGATCTGCAATTCTCGTCTCTCTCCTCTCAGCAGCTGAGATCACCGATTCTAACTTAGAATTATATTCAGCAGCTTTTGTAGTATAAGCATCCAAGAAATTTTGGAGGTTCAATCTTTCAATTGCCGCTGCTTGAGCCATTTGTTCGAACTCTGCCTGCACCAAGGGTTCCACTTCCCCTTTATTGAGATCTTTATAACCCTTCATAGAGATTTCCAGCTCATTCAATATATGGTCAAGGAAAGTGTCTTGAGCCTCATCACCTTGCTCCCGAATGGCGTTCACCAAGAAAAAGGTTGGACCTCTAACCATGAAAAAGTCAGCATCTTCTTTGTCCATTATTCTGTTAATCAGTGGCCCCAAAGGCTCGAAGAAGCATCTGGTGAATGACTGGATGACAAGCTGATTAGTCGCCAGAGCGCCAGGAGTCGCAGCTACTCCTGTTGATGACGAAGCAGTAGGACGCTCGACTTCTCGTGTCTGAACTGCAGGTTCTTTGAATAATAGAACCAAAGTGAAGCTGGTTGCTCCTCCTGGTTGTTCCTCTGCAAAATCGAATACTATCACTTTATCTGTCATTGGCTATTGATAAATAGAATCAAAAGTGAAACAGTCTTACCATGGATGGATCCAGCAACAGGCCTATCATCTGCATGAACAGACCTTAACTGAGCAGAAGTAGCTTCAGACGCTACGGCCTGGCTACTCCCTGCTTCAGAGCCACAAGACAAATGGCGGCTGCTACTGGCAATTATCGTTGCCAGTACTATATCCATACAAGTTGGAGGAGCAGAAGAAGATCCAGGCTCTGTATGAATAAAAGTAACGATGTTAGCTATCAAAGTTACTTATTAAAAAAGGAGATTATTAATTTCATTACAATACCTTTTGGAGCAGCAACTGGAGTTTTCTCCACGTCCACCTCTTCATCAGCGATCTTTTCAGGAGATCTCGGCACTTCAGCCTCCTTTTCAGGAGTTAAAGTGTCTCGAGGGGATCTCTGGGTTTCAATATTCTTTTCTGGATCTTATGTTTTATCAGCAGTTTCTGATGAGGTACTCTCCTCATTCTTGCTGTCCTCGGGAACATCTTCACTAGCAGCATCAGCGGTAGGATCAGCTTCTTCCTGATAACCGAAGTCACAGTCATATAAAGCTTCGATCATTAAACGATCTTCTTCAGCAAGAGTTGCTCCTGGGGTGGCAGGAAGATGGATTTCTGCTGTTGTTGGCAAAGGAGATCGTACGACATTATGCTTTTCTTCTGCAATGTGATCTCTGGGCTCTTCAGCCTCATTTCTCTGATCCAGCTCTTCCCTCTGCTCAATATCCTCCCTCTGTTCCGGACTAGGAGTCTTATGTCCAGTCTCAGAAATAGGAGTTGGAGAAGGCATGGTGATTCCCGCTGCAGCATCTATCACAATTGAAAACAAAATTTGTCTTCTGCAGACCAATCTTTTTTTTTTGTGCAGAGGTCTTTCAGGACTCTCTATATTTATTGCCTCGATCGGTTTTTGAACAGAAGTTGGTGTAGCGGCTTCTTTCTGCTGAATTGACTCGGCCAGCTGCCGAGATTGAGATCTAGTCGTAACCTTCTCTGAAGAATGCTCCAGAATTAGTTTCTTCTTCACAATGGGGGCAGGAGGCTCTTCTCTTCTTCTTTTCTTCTCCTTGGCCGGAGATTTAGCAACCTTCAGAGAGACTCTTATAGGTTGATTAACTTCCTCAGGGAAGTTGGCTTCCCTGGAAGCCTCCAGTGGATCATCCACTGGCTTGTGTTCTTCGTCATAGTTAGGAGCTTGTACATCAGTTGCTCCCTTCCTTAGACGGTTTGTCGTCACAAAACTATCCACAAGGTTAAAGTTTTCGGCAAAAGTGTTGGCAGCTGTATAAAATTGGGAATATATGAATAGCATTCTTGGACCAGCATTATTCCTCTGTGGCATCGAGAATATTGCTCGTGTTTCTCGAGCGTTGTAATAAGCCCACGCTCTAGCTCCGTCGATCAAATATCCTGTTCCTCGTAAGCAAGTTATTGCATTCTCCACGTGGAACTGGTCATATCCAAATTGTCGAGCGAAGCGACTCGGCAAATATGGCTCCAGAAAGCATTCTTCCTCAAATCTATATACGAGATGTGACGGTCTGATTGCCTTTAACCATTCAAAAGTTATTCGACCTATAGGCTGCCTCCCAAGGTCGACCATGTTGGATGCCATGAATTCATAACCTGTTGGAGAGGGAGTACAAAGAAAATTCCATGCTCTGCCTAAATTTAAAGTGCGTCTACAATCTTTCAGGCTAGTGTATAGCCATCGGCTCTGTGAGAACCGGCGCAGAAAACTGCCATCCATTGCCCCCATGGCAGGATTCATCAGAGATGGGTGGTACAGGAGTAGCCATCCAAATAAATAAGTGTAAGGTAATTCTAATCTGGGGAAATTACCTTTATCACACTTACCCTTAAGCATGGAATCTACATGCAAACGAAGACCCGCATTTATTCTGTAAGTCATCGCTGATAGTAAATCCATCCGGTAGCCAAAGACTAACCGGACAGCAGCAAAAAGGACACCGCGGTGGAAGCGGTCTACTGCACTTGCCCCAGGCATGACGAAGCGGCGGAGCCAGTACGTCAGAAATCCTGCTAATTGGGCTTCTTTGGACATGGGTCTGTAGCCCATTCTTAAATGGCTTTCAACATAATCTCCAACTTTAAGAGGCGGATATTGATGTTCATCCTCCACTAAAGTATACAATCTCTTATTTTCCTCCATCATCTTTGTCACTTCGCTATGGGTGAGAGGTTGGAAGAAGTCTGGATTGCAGGAATCATTTTTTTTTGTCTTTTTCTCAATGATATGGTTGAGAAAAAGATAAGTCAGCCATTTCGAAGAATAACATATACCAGATGAGCCACTCTTGTAGTAGAGAGCGCATACGTTGTAATGGCATAACAAGTCGTCAAAGACGTCTACCATCTTCGAATTCTCTCGACGCAGTCTCTCTAACTCGTTATTGGTAGGGACATACTGCTCGTAAGGAAAGTCTGCCATTGGTAAGTACGAGATATACTTCATCTCGTGGAGAGCCAACCCTATCTCTCCGCAGGGCGTCATAAACGTCCCTGTCCTGTAATTGTACATCTCTGCCAGTGCTAAAAACAGATAAGGGTTTAGGAAGAAGCCATATACGGTAGCATGCATCGCTTCATACAGTTCAATCTCTCTGAGTTTGTCTCCAAATTGAACTAGTATCCAATTTGCTATACTGCTCCATCTTTTAATGTCTGGGTTTTCCAGACCTGTCAACCGGATGTCTTGATCCGGGTAACTGCCTTCAACTTTTGCGTACTTATTCGCAAAGATTGGGATCCTTACAGGCATTAATAGAGAAGAATTCTCCGGAGGGATGCACCCTGGTTTCAATCCTCTAAGTACCGTATTGTGTCGTTCTGAGGAACTATAGAACATGTCTCTGTTGTTCCGGTCCTTCTTGACACAGATTTTCCCAGTCCGAGCCTGCTGAAGAGGAGTGATGTCCCAGTCCATTCTCCTGGGGTAGCTAGCATGAGCATATCGTGCCAAAGGAAGGCACCTGGCAATATCTGGTAGCAAAATCAGTTTCTCCTTCCACTGAAAAGTTCTCTTCTCAACACGTGGTCTTGGTTGAGAACTTTTGTCAATTGCTTCACCAAACAGGAACATAGGTTTTCTGTGGGTGACAGCATCAACAGTCTGTAAAGGTTGTCCATTCATCAGGCATAGCAATGTGTCATTATCTTGTGCTATCAGAATAGTCTGACGAGAAGATGGGAGTGCATATTGCAGAAAAAGTACGTGGGACAAATCCTCTTTGAACTCAGATTCTGAAAGAGTTCCTACAAAAGTTTCATAGTCAGGATCTTCTCTGGTATTTACTGCATCCAACAGAAGAAAACAGAAGTTAGTACAAGTCAAAGTCAGAAAATTCTGTCATCAGATTGCGCAACCATCAGACTGTGCAACCATCAGATTACGCAACCATCAGATTACGCAAACCATCAGGGTGCGCAACCATCGGATTGTGCTGACAAAGCTTGCGCAAATCAGTCAATCGTACAAGACGATATTCTTCATAAAAATGAAGAATAGTTAGTTTGTGCAACCAAAACCCTAAAAAGGGTGGCGCAGTATGATCACATCTCTAAAAAGAGATGGATTTTGAAGATCAGTGAAGTCGAAAAAACTCTAAAAAGAGTTTTCGATTGAGTCATCTACCTAGCAAAGTGGGATGCGCAGTTTCATGTCGAGATGGACGGGGCACAACCCTAGCCGAAGTCTCGGCGGGGGCCTTGCCCTTGGCAGCGGCGGAGGAACGCTTGGGAGCCATCGAGATCGTCAGAGAAGAAAGGAAGAAAAGAGCTCAGAATTTCTCTCTCAAGTGCACGAAGAAAGCAAAGTAAAGCATGAAATAAGAATCGAAGAGATATTTATAGTTTTCGAAAACGAAATGGCCCCTCAGATTGCGCCTGAAAATGGGGCTAATCGCTCAGATTGCGCAGACAGCTCAATATATGCACAAATTGATTTAAATTTCAAAATTCAAAGTATTTTGAAATTTTGAATAAATTCAATTTTCGAAAACTTTGAAGGGGGTCTTATAGGTCCTAAAAAATCAAGTTGCACACATCAACAAAGTTATGAAGATCAAGAAATGAATCTTTCAAATGAACTGCACAGACATTAAATTGTGCAGCATATAATTTGCGCACACTCGACTGCGCACACTTTCAACTGCGCAGGCTGACGTGGCAATGTCATCATTATCTGACAAAATCAAATCTTTCTGACAGCTGACAGCACGAAGAACGAGGAGACTGTTCGTTTATTGTGCCGTACTGCGCTCGAGGACACCTGTACATGCAGTGCAATCCATGCCAGCGCAATCTATCTCAGCGCAATCCATATCTGCGTAATTCAAAGTCAGCACAATTTATGTGGCGCACTTTATTTTGATAACTGACAAAAGTACACGTGGCACTCATGCCATCAATAGCTCATTACGTGAAAACCGTCTACACACGATCATGCGCAATTCAGTAAAAAGTTGCCATGTGTCCAAGACAGTTGGACCACGATCCAACAACTGCCTGCGCAGTTCACTGTTGCGCAATCCAATTGCTGTGCAATCTATTATGCGTAGTCCAGAATAACTGAAAATTAGTTATTTCCAGAACTCTATAAATAGAGTTTCAAGTCTTCATTCAAGAGGGATCAGACTTAAAAAGTTCAGAAATATCAGAGAGTCCAAGAGTTCTTGCCCAAGTGCTGCTGCATTCTTTCGAGGCTTTTGCCTTCAATTCCAGAGTTGTCTTCAACTTCAGAGGCTATCGTCTTCAAAGTTCACATCGTCCAAGGGATAAAGCAATCGTCTTCTAGATTAGATTCCTACAGTTGTACTTTCCCAGAATTCTTGTAATCTTTTACAAAGTTTGTATCAATAAAGTTCTACACTTTTGTTTTTGCAAACAAAGGTAACATGAATACGAGATCAAGTCAAGTCAAGTCAAAACGCTCAAGAAGTAGCGCTACCGAAGTCCTGTATGAAGATATAACTAAGGGTGACAATAAGTGATAACAAACCAGAGACAGAGAAATAAATCATGGCAAGATATCAAATATAGAAAAGTAAATGAGACATGAACATGAAAGAATAATAAGAGCATGCATGTAAATAACTGTATAAAGTTTGACAAGGTCTACTTGCCTGGAGTTTTGTCCAATCTGTGCTGAGACTGCAATACCAAAGTCTGACCGAACTATCCATGAACCAGTAAATCATACTGTTCACCATCGAAAATGCGACAAAGTTTTTTTTATTGATAAAACTTTGGTATTTCAATTACAAACAGACCAGTATACAATGTAGGACTTAGACGTAGTCCTAGGAGTACACTTTTGTTTTTATCTGGGAACTGTATCGCTGGAGCGAGTGGTAATGCGTTGACTCTGTTGACGATCTGACGACGATCTTGAATACTCTGAAGGTCTGGGCATTTGCAAAAACAAAAGTCTTTATTTCACAAACTTTGTAAGAAGATTACAATTGAATTCTGGAAAAGTATAACTATAGGAATCCGATCTGAAGACGATCGCTTTATCCCTCGGATGATATGAACTTTGAAGACGATAGCCTCTGAAGAATGCAGCAGCACTTAGACAAGAACTCCTGATCTCTGATGATAATAATAATCCGATCCCTTTAATGAAGGACTTGAAACTCTATTTATAGAGTTCTAGAAATAACTAATTTATAGTTATTCTGGGTTGCGCATGATGAACTGCGCTGGCGACAGACTACGCAGACTGCAAACTGCGCTGGCCTATTGGGCAGTTGCTCGATCGTGGGCTAACTGTATTCAGACGCGTGGTATTGTTTGATTGAAATGCACTTAGTCGTGTACAGGCGGTTGCCACGTGGCAAGCAATTGATGGCATGTAAGCCACGTAATACATGTCAGTTATTTGATGAATCGTGCTAACCGAATAGCGCTAGCTTCAGACTGTGCTTCCTTCTAGCCACTGGAAAGCGCTGGGATTCAGGCTTGGTCAAACTGCGCTGAGGTTGGTCTGGCCGATTGCGCTGACGTTGTACAGCTGCTCTCGAGCGCTGTGCTGCACAAGAAACGAACGGACTCCTCATTTTTCGGGCTGTCAGAAGATTCGATCTTTGTCAGGTAATGATGGCATTGCCACGTCAGCATAGCGCGCTCGGGTAGTAGCGCAGTTCAGCTCGCGCGTTCGATTTGTAGCGCAATCTGTTTCCTGTGCAGTCCATTTAAAGGGTGCGCAGTTGAGAATTCTCTGTCTATTTGATAGATGCAACTTGATTTTTAGGATATACAAGACCCCCTTCAAAGTTTTTGAAATTTGAATATATTCAAAGTTTCGAAATACTTTGAATTTCAAATTTAAAATCAAGTTGCGCAAGTTGTGCTTTGATTGCGCGTTTGGAGGAATTAGCTCCGTCTTTTGTGGCGCAATTGGGGGTGACTGTTATATTTCTGAAACTATAAATAGTTTTATTTTTTTTTCTTTCAACCTTTACTTGCTTTCGAATTCCCCAAAGACAGAAGCTCCTTCCCTACTCCGACTTCTCCTTCTTCCTCTCGTCGACAACAGAAATGGCGCCCAAGTGATCAGCTGCCGAGAAGGGAAGGGCCCCCGTCGAACTCTCGACTCGTGTTGTGTCACGAGTATCTCGTCATGAGACGGGTCATCCTGCGCTTCAAGGTGAATGACGAACCATAATCGAAACCCTTTTTAGGGTTTTTGATGTTTTCAGACCTTCATACCTCTCTTTTTAGAGATTAATGGTATTTGCACCACCCTATTTAGGGTTTCAGTTGCATTCACAATAGTTTTCATTTTTATGAAAACTATACTTTTGTGCAATCAGTTGGAAAGCGCTGACAAAAATGGTCGGCGCAATCCATCGATTTGCGCAAGTCGGTTGTGCCAACGGAAACTGATGTCTTACGCAAGTATGTTAGCGCAATCTGACATCTTGCACACCTTGGCTATGCTGGCACAATCTGATAACTTGCACATGTTGACTGTGCTAGCGCAATCTGTGTCACGACCCGCACCCATCGTGAGGATACGAGTACGTAACAGCATCCAGCCTACGCCGCAGTGTCGGCGGTAGAACGCTGTTCTGGGTCATGAACTATAACTAGCTAACAAGCAATACTCTCCAAAAGGAGTCCAACACAGAGGTACAAGTCAATCACAAACTAAGGTAGAATGTAGCACGAGGGAAATAGATAAGAAACTCCTCAACTGAGGCACAACAGAATGAATACAAATCTCAACATCTACCAGTCTCAACATCTCTAAAATATATATATCTGAAAAATAAAGACAACAACTAAACATGAAAATAAACAGTCTAAGCTGTCTACACTAAGCAAGGGTATCATCCTAAGCAGCTGCCTGAACCTCTCCAGGGGTCCAGGTCGCGAGTGTCATCTAGGCAAGCTCCAAAGTAAGGGGTGCAGGGTTCCTCGTCATCCTCTGTAAAATTTTCAACAGGTCCAGTCAGGACGGGAGCGAGCACAATACATCTCACACAGATCATAACAGGTTAGAGAATATAAACATGCAAGAGAGTACGATACATAAAACTGAAAGAAAGTACATGATGTAAACAGGAAGAGAACTATAATAGAAATATCTACTATAAGTAGAGAGCTACCAGTGACTAGTGATTTAGAGTACAAAGTCGACATGTAAACGGATGGGTTAATGATAGAGCTTTCCTACTCAGAGGTGATATGGACGTGGTAGGAGTGAACTCGGTAAGGATATATAGTACAACTCAGAAGTGATATGGATGTGGATGTTCTATGATTGATGTGCAACAACGCGAGCGTTGTTGTACGGGATGTTTACTCATAGGTAATGTGGACATGGTAAACATGGTAACTAGCGTGATCTTACGTAGTATAAAATTCTGCTTTGTGGGGTGTAGAGAAGCAACTCAGAGGTAATATGGACATGGTTGTTCTTCTACTGGGGAAAAGATGCAACGGAACAATTGGGCTCCAGAAGCATATAATTGTCAAGGAAGGGGAGCGAACTCGGTTTATCAAGTTCATAAATTCTTTTGCTAGGAAGAAGGAAGTACATTTTGAAGGATGTCAAGAGTAGTACTTCTTTAGGAACTTGCCATTAATGGGCATCATGAACAAGTCCCCATTAGGTTGAGCGAGACGGTAAGCACCGTTTGAGTATACCGTCTCTATGATGAAGGGTCCTTCCCATTTGGGTTCGAACTTTCCCGGTGTCTTGTGAGTCATCACCATCTGTCTCCTGACTGCCAGAACTAGGTTGCCTACTTGGAAAGTCCTCTGTTTGACTCTTCTGTTGAAAGCATATGAAATGCAGGCTTGATAAATTTCGATGCGCTGTTGAGCCAAGAGGCATTTTTCATCCAACGCTTCCAACTCTTGCAGAAGGCGATGTTGATTGTCCTCTTCCGTCAATTGATTTGTGATCGCCACCCGGAGTGAGGGGATTTGGATCTCTAGAGGCAGTACTAGTTTGCTTCTATAGACCAAAGAGAATAGTGTATTACCCGTCGGGGTCCGTACCGTCGTACGATAGGCCCAAAGGCATTCACCGAGCTTCTCATCCCAGTCGTGCTTGTTGGATGACACGACCTTTTTAAGTAGCTTGACGATGGTTTTACTAAAAGCTTCAGCCAATCCGTTTGCTGTCGGATTGTAAGCGGTTGATGCCACATTTTGAATATGATTCTTGTTCTAGAATCTACTGAACGCATGGCTGATGAATTATGGACCATTATCGTGGATGATGTTTTGGGGCACCCCTAAATGGTAGATGACGTGATGCTTGATGAATCTGATCACCTTTGAGCTTTTTACCTCCGTCAATGGTACTGCTTCTGCCCATTTAGAGAAGTAGTCGATGATTGCTAGGATAAAGCGATGTCCCCTGGATGAGGAAGGGGTGATAGGTCCCACTATGTCCATGCCCCAGGCTTCAAATAGCCAAAAGATGACTGTAGGATGTAAAGGTTGTGACGGTCTATAGATAAAGTCGATGTGTAGCTGGCAAGCACGATATTTTATTGCATACTCGACAGCGTCGGCCATCATGGTGGGCCAGCAATAGCCCATACATCGATGTCGATCCTGTAGCTTAGGACCTGGTTGATGGGCTCCGCATGTTCCGTCATAAGCTTCTCGAAGAGCTTCGGCTGCTTCTTTGTTTGATAGACATCGGAGGAGAATTCCATCGTAGGAGCGTCGGTACAGCATTTTATTGGCCGTATCGTAATAGAACCGGAGCGAGCGCCTTTTGACTGAGACTGCTTCTTTTAGGTCCTTTGAGAGGATTTCGTAGATGACAAAGTCGATGAAACGGAACCTTCAGTCTCTGATGTTGATGCTGGTGTCTGTATCCATGACATAAGTTGTCCATATACAAAGATTGTTTCTGGGGCATGCCAAATCCTGGCCCACCACTGTAATGAAGTGTTACGTGCCGACCGGTGCTGCTAATGAGGCAGCGAGGCTGGCCAGAGCATCATCATCTAAGTTTTGTAGCCGAAGCACATGTTCTATGAAGAATTCACCAAAGGTTGAGATGATGTTAAACGCTGCGTTGTGATAAGAGATCAGGTCTTCATGGTAGATCTCATATTGTTTTCGAACTTGATTGACAACAAGCTTCGAGTCGCCGTAAGACTTGAGGTATTCTACCCCAGTTGTTTTGCTAACTAGAGTCCCATGATGAGGGCATTGTACTCTGCAACATTGTTGGAGCACAGCTCTGATAGAGAATAGGCGCGCTGGATGACCAACTTGTCGGGAGAGATCAAGACTACCCCTACTCCTGCGATAATCTGGCCTTTAGGACTTGTTCTTGAAGCGTCATCGAAGAACATCCGCCAGACGAATTTTTCTTTGATAATGTTTGATTCTCGCACTTCATTTGGAATGTTTTCATAGAGTCTAGACGATTCTGAAATTGGATGTGCGGCTAGGAAGTCGGACAGTGCTTGGACCTTGATAGCTTTTTTTGGGACGAATACAATGTCATATGGTGTCAATAGTATCACCCAAGTAGCCAATCAGGAGTTTAGCACTCCAGGCTTTGTCATGAGGACTCTGAGCGGGTTGATTCGGAAGATGATGTAAATTATTTGTCCCGAGACATAATGGCGAGTCTTCCGGATGGCGAACACCAGAGCTAGACACTCCTTCTCTACGGGGTTGTACCGATGTTCGGCCCTGATCATTGTCCTGCTGAGGTAGTAAATGGTTTGCTTGTGGCCCGCATCATTGTTCTGGGCCAACAAAGTGCCAAGGAAATGGTCCATTGCGTGGACATAGAGTAGAAATGGTCTGCCTGCGACGGGTGCCACCAAGACTGGAGGGCTCGTCAGGTAAGCTTTGATGTTATCGAAAGCTTTCTGACATTCTTCCGTCCAGATATAGGAGACTCCCTTCTTCATGAGCTTGGTGAAGGACTGGCATTTCCTCTAAAGGTTCGCGATAAACCTTCGGATGTATGCAAGATGTCCCTGCAGGCCTCGAAGTTCTCTAAGGTTCTTCGGAGGGTCCATGTCAAGGATGGCTTTAGTCTTCTCAGGGTCGACATGGATGCATTTTGCAGTGATAATGAAACCCAAGAACTTTCCACTGGAAACCCCAAGGAAGGATTTGGCAGGGTTCGTCTTGAGCTGATGTGCCCGCATGAGATCGAAGACTGTCTTCAGATCTTGTAGGTGATTCGTCGATATAGCATTCATCTATTTTGCAGAGGTGCTGCCAGAAACTGGTGCTCATAGCTCTTTGGTATGTGGCACCTGTATTTTTTAGGCCAAAGGACATTACTGTTGTCACGCCCCAGAACCAGAATACTGGAGAGCGGGGGCGCACATAGCCAGCTACGTATATTGAAATAGAATACATCTCAACTATACGGTCACGGCTGTCTAGATATGAGGGTTTACTACAAGCCAACAGTCTCTTAAGGTCAAGCCTACTGTCTCAATCTCAAACAAATAATATAATTACAAGATGTTTGACTACCAAATATACAATAAAAGGCGTCCCAAATATTACATATCAGCTGATCATGAAGCTAGTCGTACAAAATGCTAGGACTAGCAAGGGTTAAGTCATACATGATCAACCCTAGGATTTATTAATCATGTTTACAGTCCGTAGGCAGACAGTAAATAAAAGTGCATCGAGCTAACAGGTGCTCGTCGGCTAAACGCCTCAAAAGAATAAATTTACAATAGAGTGAGCAAAATAAAATAGAAAACCCACTCGTAGCCTGGGTTCCTTCTAATCGCCACCATCGGGCTGGAGGTTTGGTAGATCCTTGGGTGCTGCTCCGAAATTTGGCCACACAAAACCAGCTGGGTCAAACCCCAGAAAGAGCAAGTACCACAAAGGAGGCCACGAAATAAGAACAAAAGCCAGCATATCAGAACATAAGAAAAGAAATGGAAGAAGGTACAAGTAAATAAAGAGTGCAACAGGACAATAAACGACTAGTGACGTAGGCCCATTCCGGGAACCAGGTTACAACCCTTAAACCAAACAAGGACCGGGGTTGTAACCCTTCGCCTGAATAGCACTCTGTCTCCACCCATTTATTGTTAGAGATAAGTAAAACAAGCATATACAAGAGTTCCAGGTACAGGGGCTAGACAAGACTTGGACAAGGCTGGACTCCATCCATTCACAAGCGGCCAAGCAATTACTACGGCTTACTACTTAACTAACTAGGGTTATCACAAGCCTTAGTTACTAACAAGATGCAATAAGAATTTTCCAGTCCCAAGCCCTGCAGACCATCCAGTTATCCTTCCGCGGGTTGAGAGTATGGTTGGGTACATCGCCCCGGAGACGATATACCCTTAGGTGACTTAGAGGGTGCAACACATGACAGTGTGCTAGAAATGTGCTCTACTCGTCGGCAAGCTACAAGTCCAATTAAGAGCGCCCAGATAACGAGATTACCTGTGACTGGAAATTCTCCATGAACTATAGTTTGATCTAGTCATTAGCCTAATCCATATTCAGTATGAATCCCTGACCGTGGGAACCAGGGAGTCACGTCCTAGACATGATGCAAGACAAGACAAGTAGATTGCACAAGCAAGCAAGCAGGAACACCCACGGTGTCAAGTTGATTATACGAGTCAAGTTACAAGTTACAAGTCAAGTCAAGTCAGGAGTGCGCCGCCACGGGCCACTATCAAGTTATCAAGATAAATCATGTCAGGGTACTTGTCAGGAGTGCGCCACGACGGGCCACTATCATGTCAGGTTGGTCATGTCAGGAGTGCACCACTACGGGTCACTATCGTGTTATACTAGTTCCTTGTCATACCATGCCATGTACAATAGTCATTCCAAACATATTAAGTAAAATCAAGTTCATGACAAAAGGCGTAAGGATATAAAATGGGCGTAAAATATCTAATAAAATACCAATATACAGGGCCAAAGAAGAGCCAAGCTTAAGGAAAATAAAACCAAATCTCCATGGTTGGACAGATTGTGCAAGGGGTCAGGGGGTTGGAATGCGCAGGGTGTCAGCTGCGCAGGGTGCCAAGTACGCAGGGGCACAGGGCGCAGGGGCAGATGGCGCTTGGGCCAAGTGTGCAGGAGTGAACTACGCAGGGGTGGATTGCGCAGGAGCAGACTGCGCAGGAATGGAGTGCGCAGGAATGGACTGTGCAGGCAATGGATGGCGTACGATGCAGACTGCGCAGGGGTCAAGCGCGCAGGAGCCGATGGCGCAGGGTTGGTTGCACAATCGGGCAGCGGCCAGGCTGCGCAGTCAGCGACCAACGCTAAAGAGCGCGGCGCGGGGGAGGCTACGCGGTCAGTGCTGCGCTAAAGAGCGCAGACTGTAGGTCTTCTTCTCCAGGCCAAGAGGAACATCAAGAACACCCAAAATTCCTTTCTTTCATATCTTGATCAAATCAAGGCCAAATCTAGATTTTCAAAGTTCTAACTTGAGTAAAATTGAGTTCTCTTCCACATGGAAGCATCAAAACCCACAAAAATCCAACCAAAATAGATCAAAACCATGTAAATCCAAAAATAGTAAAACTTAGATCTAGAACAATGGAGACTCCAAATCACAAAATGCCAAGTTCTAAAGTTAATCTCCATGGCCTAATCTAGCTAATAGACAAATAAAAAGTGGTTCTCATGTAGTGGCAAGGTGCACTTGCCTATGGTGTTTGGTATTGTGTAGAGGAAGGAAGAAGAAGAAGATGGAGAAATAAATGAGAGAATTAGGGAGGAGAGAGAAAAGTAGGTAGAGTTTTAATGAGGGTGAGTTGTGTTGTGTTGAGGGTGGAGTGTAGGTTAAAGTGCTCCAATGCATGTTAAACCAAACCAAACCAAATCAAACCAATTCTCCTTCACAAAATAAAACCAACTCATGCCAAAACCCGTTTTACGAGAAAACCAAAATCTGCAAGTCAAGCCAAAATACAATTACAGGCCAGAATCTGAGAAAATAAAATACAGGTCCAAGATACATGCAGGCTTGATCAAAATTACGTATTCCGAGATATGGGTGTTACAACTGTGTAGCAGTAAACCCCCTTCAGAGTCCTGAACGATGTGTGCTTTTCATCGTCTGGGAACATCTTGATTTGGTTGTAGCCCGAGTAACCGTCCATGAAGGATATGCGCTCGAGGCCACATGTATTGTCGATCATTATGTCGATGATCGGGAGTGGAAACTCGTCCTTCGGACAAGCCGAGTTGAGGTCCCGGAAGTCAACGCAGACCCGGATCTTTCCATTCTTCTTGGTGATGGGGACGACATTGGCTACCCAGTCCGGATGTTACTCTTCGTGAATAAACCTGCTGCCCAGGAGTTTATCTACTTCTTTGTCAATAGCGTCCATAATATTGAGACGGAAGCGTCATTGTTGCTGCTTAACGGGCTTAGCGTCAGGTAAGATATTAAGCTTGTGCATTGCGACTTGTGGGTCGAGCCCCGGCATGTCTTCGTAACTCCAGGCTAAGACGTCGATGTATTATTTGACCAGTTGGACCAAATATTCTCGATCCTTTCCCGCCAAGCTCTTGTTGATGAAAATAGGTTTGGATGAAGATCCATTCCCGAGGTCGATCTGCTCGACTTTGTCTTCGATAGGGGGTTCTCGTAATTCAAAGCGAGATTCCCATTGTGCGCCTAGGCGTTGAGCCCAGGGTTCTTCTTCGAAGAACTCTATTATTTGATTATCGTCTTCATCTTCTGAAGGATGTGCAGATGTTATATTGGCTGACAGCACCTTCCTGAAGATTGAGCCGACGCTGGTGTCGGAGTGCCAACTTGAAGCCTCAGATGAGTGAGAGTATGTGACATCTTCTGCTTCTGAACTTTCTGGGGTTATTGGAGGCGTAATGTAGCCCACCCCCCATCGAGTACGGTGATAATAGTCTTGTGGCTTCCCTTTCAGAATAGGGAGTCGTAAGAAAAGACGTCGGCCCTTGCCATAGTTTAGACCATGGCCAATTTTCAGGTTGTAGCCCATCTTTTGGATGAGATACTTGGCTCGATCATTGTACCGATAAATTTGCATTCTGTCGGTGTCGGGTTCTGGCTCCGTCGGTAGAAGGGAAGATGATAGGTTTCTTGTCCTAGTTCCGAGGTGGGACTATATAACAGACTCCTTAGTATAGGACGACTCGATTTACATGATTAACAATCGTTATTTGTGTTTGCAATGACTGTAGAGTATTATCTAGAGTACACATAGCATTCCAATATGGAAGACTAGAATAATTGAAAGATACTATTTTATTGATAAAATACTGGATCATGTTCCGAGGGATTACATCATCAAGGGATGGTGCATCCACATTGGCAGATATGTACTCTCCCAGTTCTTCGTCAGTGAATACTGGAGCAGCCTGAGGTGTTTCAAGAGAACTATTGGGAGCTTTGCCTTTGTCGGCTCTGGTGCCGATAGAGATACGTGGGCCGTCTCTTGAAGCTTAAGAGGGGCTGAAGACTGAGGAGGTCTGCCTTTAAGACGCACCTTGAGAGGTGCCTCAGTTGGTGTTCCGGCGACTGGTACCTTCCCACGTAGTTTTGCTACGAGAGGAGCCGACACTTGGGGAGGCTTCCCCTTGAGTCATATCTTCAAGGGGGCTTAAGTAGATGCTTCTCCTAGAGAAGTTGGTGCCCTCCTGCGAAGTTTGACCACTATAGAAGATGGTGTTTGAGGCAGCTTCCCCTTGAGTCGCAGTTTCAGGGGAGCATCGATTATCATTTTTGCCTCCAAGTCAGCTTCGGCTTCGGCTTCGACTTCATTATCGGCATCGTTGGCTTCATCTTCGAGATGAATCGACTTGTACAGATCAGAGTCGGTGAAGAAGGCCTCAATCCCTCTGAAAGGATCGACATCAGCGAACTCTGTTCGGACTATGCCGTTGGTGGATACGTACTTCATATATTGATGGAGAGTAGATGGTACCACCATGTATTCGTGTAGCCACAGCCGCCCTAACAAGATATTGTAGTTGACGTCTGCATCCACAACATAATAGGTCACTTTGGTCTAGAGATCACCGATATGACACTTCAGCCGGATCTTCTCCAGCGGCTCACTCTTGTTGGCGTTGAAGCCATTGATTGTAGTGTGGGATGCTGTCAGACGGTGCATCAGGATCCCCAATGTCTGGAGCAGAGCTCGGGGGATAATGCTGAGAGAAGACCCCGGGTTGATCTGCATTCAATCCACCTTGATGGCACCGACATATCCTGTGTAATACAGTGGTATGTTGTGCATGTTGTTCTTGAGCAGCATGTCTTATTGAGTGAATGTGATATTGGGGATGATCTTCCCCACACTATGGCAGTATGGACATGTTGCTGGATCATCCTCAGGCTGCTTGACCTGACTGTTGAAAGACTCAGCATCCTTCAGGGCTTCGCAGAGAGCCTCCCGAGTATCTTTAGACAGGCGGAGGAGCTCGAACAAGGATAGCCGAGCTGGAGTACTGGCAAGTTATGCCAGTATGTTGAAGTTGTGGGGTTTGGTTAACCCCAAAGCGTTGTCTCCTCGTAGAGGCCTGTCGAAGCGGGCTTCCTTATGCTTCAGTTTGCCAGCTGCTGGAAGTTGGAAAGGACCTTCACCTTGAGCAGCCGAGGTGGTGACGGGAGATGCCACTTTGATAGGGGCTTCCTCAGGCTGAGCGTTCTGCTGTGAACGCATTTGTACAGGAAGTGCCTCCTCGTAGAGAGGAGGTCACCATTCAATAAGACTTGGTCTTCTTGTCTTTAGCTTTGGAGGTAGAATGTACTGCCGGTTGAGTCAGTTCCGGAGCGAGATCTGGGTGAACCCACATGATCTCCCCCCGAGATATGGTGAGTGGAATTAGTCTACTCACGTTGTCACGAGTCGAGGGAAGGTTGACCACCTCCAATGTCGCCTTCAGGATAGGGACAACACCATCTTGAGTTATAGTAGGTAGTAAGGTGCCAAACTGGAGTGACACCATGTTGGCCGAGACTGTCTTCTCCTCGTAATCGACCGAGATATCGTTCGCATTGATCATGCATTGTACGTAGTTCTTGAGGATGTAGCAGTCTTGAGTTGGATGTCCAACGAACCGATGGTAGTGACAGTACCTCGGGTCGCCCACTCTGCCCACCTCGTTAGGACGCTTAGGATCAGGCAACTTGATCTTGTCGCTCTGTTTCAGCATCTCGAAGAGTTGTAAGGTGTCCTCGTCATTGAAAGAGTAGACCTTCTTCGGCCTTGGTGCATGTGGAGGCTTCTGAGCGGGCCTCTGTGCGCTCTTTGAAGCATTGACAGTCAATGCCTGCTTCCTTTTTACCTCGCGCCCATTGTTGCTGGTAGCAAATTGTTTCCCTTTGTCACCGAAGGCGGAGAAGTTAACCCCTAGAAGGCGAGCATTACGTGCCTTCTTCTCAGCAGCTTCAGCCTCGATAATCGACAAACTCCAATCGAGAGGTTGAGCGGAGTTGAGCCAGAACTTGATTGCAGGGATCATGTTCATGCTGCAGGAATCGATGAGTGCATGTTCTGGCATACCCAGAGGCAACCTTTGACATGCTTGTCGGAAACGCTCGATAAAGGCTCGAACAGTCTCCTTCTCTGTCTGACGTACTTCTATGAGGGATGACATGGTCATGTCTCTCCCTCCATCGTAGAATCTATCGAAGAAGAGGTGTGTCAAGTCGTCAAAGGATGATATACAGTTGTCGGAGAGACTGCAGTACCAGTCGTAGGCGACTCCCTTCAATGCCCTGACGAACAGGCTGGTGAGTAGGGCGTCTTCCTTCGAGAGATATCTTATTTGAGACTGGAAGTAGGTCAGATACCGGCGAGGAGAATCCTTCCCATCATATGGCATCAATGTTTGTGGTTTACACTTAGGAGGGTAAACCACTTTATTCTACTCGAGGGGGTAAGCTTGCGGGATTCCCATCTTCTGATATTCTTCCTGCCTATTTTGTACCTCGAAGCACTCGCGCATATCTCTGATCATCTCGACCAAATCCTCTGTAGAGCTGGGAGCAGGCAAAAGAGGTACGGCATGAAGCTGGGTATTTGAAGGAGCCGACGTCCGAGATGCGGCATGATGATCTGCACCCGAAGATCCCCATTGAGGGGGTATACTCTATTCTTCATTGGCCCCTAGGTCGGGACTGGTGAAGATAGGTGCCCTTGCTAATGGTAGAGATGCCAGAGTGGTCCGAATCTCAAATACTGTTTGGGTCAAGGTTTGTATGGAGGCAGAGAGGGTTTTGAGGCCCCCTCCAGGGTGTTCATACGTTGTACGATGTCCAGAGCCGGAGTGTTTGGCTCTCCTTCATCACCATACCCTGCCATGTAGACTGGCATGACATGGGTGGAGGTGGGTGGATCGATCAAGGCTTCGCTTTCAACATCACTTTCCAGTAGAATAGCCTCTTCTTCTGAGGCCTCACCCTGGCTACCCCCATCTACGTCGGGGTTGGTTCTTTGGAGGACATCCTCATCTTCGAGAGGATTGTCATGGATAGCAGGAGTTTGATCACTCCCAACTGAAGCTTCTGCTGGAACTTTCTTCCTATATCGGGTGCTCTCAAATACCCCTGAGGATGGGACCATCGTTTTACTCTTCCTCGACTGACTCTTGGACGACATTGTTGAGGTCAAGGAGTTGGCAGCTGCCTTTCTCCCTGATGAGTGGGAGTTGGAGACAACATGGTAAGAAGCGACCTTGGGCTCTGACTCATCTTCAATTGGCACCTTCTTTCCGAGACGACGTCGGATGGGTGCAACAGATTGCAGTCACTGGAACATAGACTGCCTGGATGATGGAGCCGTTGTTTTGCAACAACAGCAGTTGATGGTGACCATGGCACAAGTGTTTCCCGTGAGGGGCGCATCATGCTTAATATTCAGCTCTCCTGATCTGCGTTTGTGAGTGATCACATTACGCAAATCATGAGGGGAGAGTTTCACTTTCATACCCCCTTCAGGCGCATGACGAGGCCAAGTGCCAGGGTGGTCATATGAATGTTGTACCCTCTGATCCAGTTCCAGTACATGAGATACGCCCAGATCATTGGTGGGGGAGCAACATGTATTACGACTTGAACCCACTTTATGTGCACAACCCAGTAGGCGCATTGGTTCAAAGTCACAAGTTTTGTCTCGCACGACTTGGTTCCAAATGCAGAAGATGTGTCCAAGCGAGACGGAGACTTTGAGAGTTGACTCATATATGGTACAAATGCATCTGAGTCGACTCTATACAGTTTACCATCGACAGTGCACATAATTTTGAGCCCGTATCTCCGATTCACTGTGGGCGTAGCATATTTGGGGCGCATGGCCCGTGCTGCCTTGGATTTCTTTGTACCAGGTCGAAAAGGTGCATAGTACTCAGAATCCAACACATCCTCGCCACAATAGCGAGTAATTCTGTCAAAGACAGAGGCCCTCTCCTGCACGCCAGAGTTCATAAGCGGGAAGCTGGATGCGCTTTTGTTTCGTCGGTGCATCTTCCTTGACTAGGAAAAGGACTGTTGGGGAATACAGTCAATACTATATTTCCCTGGAAGATGTGCTGCACTGGTGGGCGCATCTTACTTGCTGAGAATGTCAGCAGGAAGGGTAGGCTGCAGTGGTGCGTCCCCTTCAGCGGTGGTGCTCGGCGCATCGCCTTTGCGTACCCAGACTTGGCGAGTCTTCTTCGGCTTTGGCAGCCGCTTCGAAGGACTTGCACTGCCTTCAGAGATGAACTCCTCATACGCCTGTTGATTGAGGCATACCACGAGTGTATTATGGGAGGAGCCAAGCTTGGTGTCCTCGGATTGTGACACAACTTTCTCGTCAGAAGAGAAAGAAGTCTCCAGCAGAGTCGCCAGCTTGTTTGCCATCGAAAATGTGACAAGGTTTTTTTATTGATAAAACTTTAGTATTTCAATTACAAACAGAACAGTATACAATGTAGGACTTCGACATAGTCCTAGGAGTACAATTTTATTTTTATCTGGGAACTGTAACGGTGGAGCGAGTGGTAATACGTTGACTCCGCTGACGATCTGACGACGATCTTAAATTCTCTGAAGGTCTGGGCTGCTTTGGATGCCAGAGCGTTTAGAGGAGAAGTAGACGTTAGATGTCTCTTCTTGTCTCTGTATGTAGATATGATAATCTCCCTGTGGATGAAAGAATGATCCTTCTATTTATATGCAGCAGACTGGTCTGCTCATGTGCGTATATGTAGGATGCGCCTGTACGTAGGAACGCCACGTGGCTGATGCTATGGGAAGCATGGACGATGTTCCCTGAGTTGAAGCCAAATCTGTTGAACTGCTCTGGTGGACTGCGGTGGAGCTGATACGTGGCAGTTGTGGAGATTCGGTTGTTGCTGAGATCTTGGGTGGTTAGCACCTATTCTTGAGCAGAACTGAGTCAAAATACACGTGGCGCATGTCTATAACTCAAAGATCTCTGATTTTATGGAAGATGATATGTCAGGATGCGCCTAGGCTTAGGCGCATGGAGTGTAGCTCCCCTTCCCGGAAATATGGAAATATTTTATTATTATTTATTGTATTTAAATAGTGATTTTGATTTTATAAATAATAAATTATCGGCTTATTGAATTACGTTATTATTTTATTGAGGTTATAAAATGTTAATACTACTATTGTGGTTATTAAATATAAACTAGTTATTATTTTTAGTTATTACTAATTTATTCTTTATCAAAAGAATAATATATATATATATGTATTGAGTGTAGGTGTATTTATGTATAAATATATATACGTATATGTGTGTGTATAAGATAGATTTATTATATAAGTAAATATATATATATAAATATATATATGTTAAATAAATGGATATATATAAAGGTATGTGTATATATATATAAATATATGTATATGTATGTATGTGTATATATATATATAATATATATAGGTAATTGTGCATGTGTATATATAAATATATATGGATATATATATATATTTATATATATATATATATATATATATATATATATATATATATATATATATATATATATATATATATATATATAATATATATATATATATTATATATATATATATATATATATATATATATATATATATATATATATATATATATAAAAATATATATATATATATATATATATATATATATATATATATATATATATATATGTATATGCGGGTATATATGTACGTATACATATATTGCGTATTTATGTGGATATATGTATATATATAAATATAAATATGTATTAGAAAACAGAAAAAGAAAAAGAAATAGAAAATAGAAATAGATAAAAAGAAATATAGAATTAGTAAAGAAAAAGAAATAAAAGAAATAGAAAAGAAAAAGAAAGAAAAAGAAAAAAAAAAAAGAAAAGGGGTAAAAGGGAAAAAGGCTTAGCCTTTTTCCAAGTTCTGCTGCTGTGCACGGTTAAAAACCGAAACCAAACAACAACCCAACCCATATATATACGAAGGTGTATATATACAAAACCAAGGACTCGGCGAAGAGCAACACCCGATCTATAGATCGAAACCACGTAAACCCTAAACGAATTTTTGCCGACCCAGCCAGTGGGCGACCTTTCCTACGCGCGAGCGCGCACCCCCGCGACGGGCCGGCCACCGTCGGCCGGCGACAAGGCCGCGCGCGAACAGAACCCCGCAATAGAGCAGCGACAGTAACAGCGGGGAGGTCAACTTCGCGACATGATTTCTCCCTCCTCGGTCGACGAAACGTCGAACCGTTTGCTCAGGTACGACCACAAAATAACCATTCCCTTTAGATATTTCGATTTGTTCTGCGATACATGCATCGTAAAACGAACACGAACTTTGCCGAAAAACTGTTTCTTAACAGTTCGTAAAACAGTCCCAAACACCCAACTTCACATCGAATTTCCCACCAATCTATCCTTCGATTCAGAAAACTTTCTAAACAGAAGTTAAACCCAACATATAGGGCTAGAAAATTCCAGTAGGAAGTTTGTAGAAATTTGCTTTGTACAGAGAAATAAACACATGTAAACTTTGTCAAAAATCTGTTTTTGAAAACATAGAAAACCATCCACCCGACGTGCGTCCCGCCATTCCGGGCGACGTGGTCGCGAACCGAAGGCATCGAAAGCTGTGTAACGGCTTCGTGGTCGGGTGGGTTTGGCAGAATTCAAATTGGTCGTGTGTGCGCGACGAATTTGATACGTATCCGTCGAAATTCACCGTATCGTGCACTTTGCAAATTCTCCAATTACTTTGTACACGCTCGTCAGATCGAGACGAAACTTGTGCCATCAGGACCGTATCGTTTTTTTGGTCATGTATGCCAAGTTTGGTCCAATTCTGAGACAGTTAAATCTGACGTCGTTTTGCGGGCCCACGGTCCCACTCAACGGGCGATTTTGTGTACGGCCCGCCGAAATCCAACTCTGGACATACGGTTGGGTTCGTATCAGAAAACTAGATCCGTAGACATGTAGTTTGACGACTTTGGAGACAGTTGACTCTGGCACGCTTTTTGGTGCAAAGCGGGTCCAACGGCGGACATCATTTTTGCCCGAAATTACCGTTTTACCCCTGTATCCAAAATTGGACTTAAGGACAGGCAATCCTAGCTAATTTGACTATTCTGAGAACGTTGGTACTGTTTATTTCAGCATCCTGAGACTTCTGCATGTGTAGATTGATTGTGGCTCGTTGAGTGGTATATTATTATTGGTTTCTCCAGCTAAGGACCTCAAGCAAGTGCACTTTCTGATTGCTTTCCGATTCATAGTAGTCTTTTCATTTCATGTCTATACATATATCTTGCTGCTTGTTGACACACTCGTCATACGGAGTAGTCGGGAGGGGAAATATCTAAGTAAACATGTGAACTACCCAGAACTATCCCATAAGTCTAGTCTTGAATAATAGCCGCTGCGCACGACACGTGCAGTGTACCGGATTTACCCCTAACCGTTTATATGTCGAAACAGATATTTCACACCACCTAGATAGATATCTTTTATTAGTTTTTCCTTGTTTACTTCTCTATCGTGCTATGTCATCAGTTCTCTTACAGTTTTCATATCTCATATGTTATTTTCATGTCTTGTTAATTCTGTTGTGTTTTGCATTATCGTCGGTTTGTGTACTTGTTCCAATCCTGACTGGATAACCAACATTTTTCAGGTTTAGCCGCTATCACTCTTAGCACTGGGGAAGACTTGGGTATGCTGAAGACAACCTAGAAATAGATAGCAATGTATCATTTTCATTAATTGTAAAACTTGTATTTTCCTTTAATATTAAATATTGTAACTGTTGTAATAAATTAAAAATGTTAATGAGCAGCAAATGTGATATTCTAAGCATTTATTTCTTGCGGACTTGACAGCGTTCTACCGCCGACTCTGCGGCATAGGCTGGATGGACACGTCCCGTATCCGGAAAAGCGGGTGCGGGTCGTGACAAATTTTTGTGGTGGCCCGTGCAGGTCAGTTTTCGCAAAATATTATGAACTCGTGATGGTACGTTAGTCGTACTATTGTGAGCCTGCGACCAAGAAATGCTCATTCACAAATAGGATTAAAATGATTTAGGAGGACAACTAGGATAAGGGTCCCTTATTAAATTGACTAATCGGGTAGTTAGGGTTGTTAGATAGGCCATGCAATTTAGAAGTACTAAATTCAGATAGCTTACTAGATCCTTATAGATACACTATTGCTTTTGATGTAATGATATGATCCAACATGGGTGTACTACTCACTTGATTAGTTAGGCTTTTCCACAATTAAGGCTATAATCTCGATAACCTGTTCAGTTTTCTTTTGCTCTATCTAGATATAAATTTCATATCATGAATTGGAATTGCCTGTTTTAAATTCTCTTTTGCTGTAAGGATTTAGTTTATAATTTCTGATTCTGCAATTCGTGTGCGAATCTCGAGGTAGATTGATTTGAGATTTTCCCTCAACCATAGAAATGCATATAAAATAAAATACTAGAATGTTTGTATCTCTTTTGTCTTTAGTTATTTCCTCCATATTAACTCTTTTATTTTAAGTGTTGTGACTGATAGGACAATTACCTACGTTTTTATTTTAGTCAACCTGTTTGAATCTCTAGAGGCTCATGAATTTTTACGATTATAGTTAGAGAAATATTAGCTAACCCATAAAGTTTAGACAGCAGCGCACTATCGTCAATTATTTGAGAGTGGAATGTGGGTTCACTGCAGCCAGCAGCGCACTGGCGAAGCACAACCCACAGAATTGAAATCAACCCGAAGAACCATAGTCTATGGAACATTGCTAAATCTATGTTCTCGACTGACCTCTTAAGTCTTAGATATTCTTGTGTCAACATGAGGTAGAGCACCTGATAGCCTATCACACCTGAATCACGGAACCAAGGGTCTGTCACTGCCAGAGTATACAGGCGAGGCAGAATTCTCAGTGAAATGACTTTAAGCGTGATTACAAGTTTAGGATACTATAGAGTATAGGAGAATGCCCTGTATGGCCTTAAGATCCAAAACCAATACTAGTATACTTTCTGTAAGTTGAGTAGCATGTCTCCCAACCTAGCGTTATGTGGTTCTTGTGATCTATTGACAGGGTAATTGAATGATATTAATAGGTTTCCCTAGAATATAGAACCTAGAGTTCCATAACCCAGTAGTCGACCAAGGCCTTAAGGATCAGAAGATTATAGGAAGACTGTATAAGCAAGAACACCAGGTAAGGTTTTGACTTTCTCAAAACTCAAACTACTTGTATCTCTTTTCAAAAATCTCGCATACTTGTATTTGACTATCTTGACCAACGCTGCTATTACAATCTAGTTTTTGCAAGCTTACTCTTTTATCGATCTTGATTCAAGACATATGCTTATTGGGGACGCCCGCTAACATATTGTCTAATCAGAATCATTGTATTACGGCCTGATCAATCATGATGCATTTGGTTCGCTCTTCATTTAATTACACTACATGGAATGAGATATAAATGTATCTAGGATCTCATCCGCGACTGCTTTGACAATCCCTCTTGAAATAATACATTCGCCTTTGAATCACGTAATTGTACTCGGTGACCCCTCTCTTGAAATCCTTATTTGTTTTGTCTTTCACTGATTTAGAAAGACAAAATCTCGTAATTGATAGGTAGATACAGAGTATTCCCCATGGCTATGATAGTGGTATACGCAAGTGTAGCTACCATCGGCCAGCCCTGTGACTAGAACCTTGCCTTAAGTTACTCGTCCTCTCTGCGACACTAAACCTCCTATCTTAATCTTCTAGTCATTGGAGTCCGAGAGTGATTAGGATCTTTTATTGGTCAAATGCCAATATAGGAGACTACCTATGCTCATGTAGACCAATTATTGTGAGCCTCTAATTATTTGTTTGAAGCTTGCTTTAACTGGAACCCCTACGACAATAGTTTGGAAGGCCCGACACAAATAGAAATGCACGACCCAGTTGTTGGAAATCTTTTTCATACGATGTGCCTTAGAGTTGGTTACCCCGTCGATAACTCATGTATATGGTGGACGAGTAGGTCATTCCATTTTATCGACCATGTGTCATTACACCGCACTCGTTTTCCATTTATTAAGAAACGATCCTTGACATGACTTATATCTACGGTATCCTGTAACGTCGTGCCTTACTCTCTATTAACAAGAGACGAGGTACAATATCCGAACTTTGGAATCCTTGTAACCTCATTATTCCTAAAACCATACCATAGCTTCTAAGGTGGGTAGACTGTAAGCTCTCTAAAATTTTGGGGGTATATGAAGATTATCGAGTGATTAGAATAACTCCCAATAGAATGATGAATAGTGCCCATGGACTCCCACTTTCCATTTAGATTATTTTGTATTCCCGGCCGTGTCATTAATATTCAGAGCACAAGACCGACTGTTACCTCCGAACAAATTTTATACGTAAGATCTAGACGAGTCCACCTTCATCTAGATATACCATGTCCCACTCAAACTCGTCCCCTTGTACTCTATTTTTGGGGTATGACTTTCAGTATAAAAGGATTAGCCATAACCCTTACCATAGTACCGGTACACTTTCCGACTTCCATTAGAGCCTCAACCTTGACTCAAATCCTTCGACCCAATATATGGTTGTGATCTACCCGAAGCCCACCACGCACCTGCCACTAGTGTACCGTCCAATTGAGGCCTCATGTGCTACTTAAACACAAAAGTCACTAAAGGCGCATTTTGGGCTTGTGGACTTAATTAACCAACCTGACTGGCAACTAGCTCAATCCCTTGAGTAGAAACCTATTCTAGAATACCCTAATCTAGTAGGAATAGTTTTATTATGGGAATCTTGTCCAATTCATAGAGATTGCAGTCCAAGGTTCATCCAACCAACTAGTAACGTCCAGATAGGGAATCCATTAAGACCCAGTACAACCCATCCATGCATACCACCATATTTGGACTATAGAACTGAACTATTTAAAATCGGCCCCTGTAACTATCATTGGGATCTTGTCTAGTCCATGTAGATTGAAACCAATGTTCAGCCAACCAACGACTGATGTCCAAATAAAGAACCCAGTAAGACCACAACCTTGATTTCCTAAATTTTGTGCTATTGTAAAACCTTGTATAGAATTTCGAGAGCAAAATTTTTGTATTGCACTGATTGTAAGCCCCCTCTCTAAGAAATAAGGGTTTATTCGATTTAGCAGGTGACTCGACTAGAATAGCCCAATCTAGCAGATAAGTCAATAGTTCATAAACCTTCTCTCTATCTGCATCATTGAATACTCTACCGCTCTTGAGACTTCATAATTGTCCTCGATTATTCTTCCTTATCTTCTGGTCCTCCCTATTGTAGAGTGACGAATGACCATGCTTACTAGAATTTAGCAATATTTCTTAGCCACTTGTGTAAATTGTTGCTTGTTAAATTTTGGGTACTTGATAGATACGAGAGGATTATAGGTACCATATGCCTAAATAATTGTTGGTAGGATTGTTAGCAACCGGTTAGAAGATTTTAAGATTTTAGTGTGAAGAGTAGTGTGACCAAAGGTGGGTAGAAGTCCTCGATGACTCGTAGTTACGAAATGGCTAGGAGGAGGTATAAATATTTCGGAGAAATTAAATTGAGAAGATTGTGTAATAGTTGATTTATTCTTTTCATTTTTCTTTTAAATTTTAGGCATGTTTATGAGTTAGAATTTCGAGGACGAAATTATTTTTAAGGTGGGTAGATTTGTAGCTCCCCTTTCCGAAAATACGGAAATATTTTATTATTATTTATTGTATTTAAATAATGATTTTGATTTTATAAATAATTAATTATTGGCTTATTGAATTACGTTATTATTTTATTGAGGTTATAAAATGTTAATACTACTATTGTGGTTATTAAATATAAACTAGTTATTATTTTTAGTTATTACTAATTTATTCTTTATCAAAAGAATAATATATATATATATGTATTGAGTGTAGGTGTATTTATGTATAAATATATATATGTATATGTGTGTATATAAGACAGATTTATTATATAAGTAAATATATATATAAATATATATATGTTAAATAAATGGATATATATAAAGGTATGTGTATATATATATATAATATATGTATATGTATGTATGTGTATATATATATTATATTATATATATAATATATATAGGTAATTGTGCATGTGTATATATATAAATATATATATGGATATATAATTGTGTATAAATATATATATATGTATATGTGTATTTATACATATATTATATATATATATGTATATGCGGGTATATATGTACGTATACATATACTGCATATTTATGTGGATATATGTATATATATAAATATAATATGTATTAGAAAACAGAAAAAGAAAAAGAAATAGAAAATAGAAATAGATAAAAAGAAATATAGAATTAGTAAAGAAAAAGAAATAAAGAAATAGAAAAGAAAAAGAAAGAAAAAGAAAAAAAAGAAAAGGGGTAAAAGAGAAAAGGCTTCCAAGTTCTGCTGCTGTGCACGGTTAAAAACCGAAACCCAACAACAACCCAACCCATATATATACGAAGGTGTATATATATAAAACCGAGGACTCGGCGAAGAACAACACCCGATCTATAGATCGAAACCACGTAAACCCTAAACGAATTTCCGCCGACCCAGCCACTGGGCGACCTTCCCTACGCGCGAGCGCGCGCCCCCGCGGCGGGCCGGCCGCCGTCGGCCGGCGACAAGGCCGCGCGCGAACAGAACCCCGCAACAGAGCAGCGACAGTAACAGCGGGGAGGTCAACTTCGCGACGTGATTTCTCCCTCCCCGGTCGACAAAACGTCGAACCGTTTGCTCAGGTACGACCACAATATAACCAACTTCAATTTCCTTTAGATATTTTGATTTGTTCTGCGATACATGCATCATAAAATGAACACAAACTTTGCCGAAAAACTGTTTCTTAACAGTTCGTAAAACAGTCCCAAACACCCAACTTCACATCAAATTTCCCACCAATCTATCCTTCAATTCAGGAAACTTTCTAAACAGAAGTTAGACCCAACATATAGGGCTAGAAAATTCCAGTAGAAAGTTTGTAGAAATTTGCTTTGTACAGAGAAATAAACACATATAAACTTCGTCAAAAATCTGTTTTTAAAAACATAGAAAACCATCCACCCGACGTGCGTCCCGCCATTTCGGGCGACGTGGTCACGAACCGAAGGCATCGAAAGCTGCGTAACGGCTTCGTGGTCGTGTGGGCTTTGGCAGAATTCAAATTGGTCGCGTGTGCGCGACGAATTTGATGCGTATCCGTCGAAATTCACCGTATCGAGCACTTTGCAAATTCTCCAATTACTTTGTGCACGCTCGTCAGATCGAGACAAAACTTCTGCCATCAGGACCGTATCATTTTTCTGGTCCTGTATGCCAAGTTTGGTCCAATTCTGAGACAGTTGAATCCGACGTCGTTTTGCGGGCCCACGGTCTCACTCAACGGACGATTTTGTGCACGGCCCGCTGGAATCCAACTCTGGACATACGGTTGGGTTCGTTTCAAAAAACTAGATCTGTAGACATATAGTTTGACAACTTTAGAGACAGTTGACTCTGGCACGCTTTTCGGTGCAAAGCGGGTCCAACGACGGACATCGTTTTTGCCCGAAATTACCGTTTTGCTCCTGTGTCCAAAATTGGACTTAAGGACAGGCAATCCTAGCTAATTTGACTATTCTGAGAACGTTGGTACTGTTTATTTCAGCATCCGGAGACTTCTGCACGTGTAGATTGATTGTGGCTCGTTGAGTGGTATATTATTATTGGTTTCTCCAGCTAAGGACCTCAGGCAAGTGCACTTTCTGATTGCTTTCCGATTCATAGTAGTCTTTTCATTTCATGTCTATACATATATCTTGCTGCTTGTTGACACGCTCGTCACACGGAGTAGTCGGGAGGGGAAATATCTAAGTAAACATGTGAACTACCCAGAACTATCCCATGAGTCTATTCTTGAATAATAGCCGCTGCGCACGACACATGCAGTATACCGAATTTACCCCTAGCCATTCACATGTCGAAACAGATATTTCACACCACCTAGATAGATGTCTTTTATTAGTTTTTCCTTGTTTACTTCTCTATCGTGCTATGTCATCAGTTCTCTTACAGTTTTCGTATCTCATATGCTATTTTCATGTCTTGTTAATTCTGTTGTGTTTTGTATTGTCGTCGGTTTGTGTACTTGTTTCAATCCTGACTGGATAACCAACATTTTTTAGGTTTAGCCGCTATCACTCTTAGCACTGGAGAAGACTTGGGTATGCTGAAGACAACCTAGAAATAGATAGCAATGTATCATTTTTATTAATTGTAAAACTTGTATTTTCTTTTAATATTAAATGTTGTAACTGTTGTAATAAATTAGAAATGTGAATGAGCAGCAAATGTGATATTCTGAGCATTTATTTTATGTGGGCTTGACAGCGTTCTACCGTCGACTCTGCGGCGTAGGCTGGCTTGGACACGTCTCGTATCCGAAAAAGCGGGTGCGGGTCGTGACATGGAGGGCGAATTGGTCTATGATATACCAGTCTGGGTGCATGGCTTCTGAGACGCAGGCTGAGTTTTGGGCGCTTGGCTGTGGAGGCGCATACAAAGACTTAGCTTCTATCTTTTAGGATCATGAGCGAGTCGGGGGCGCATGACTTTTGAGGCGCATGCAGACTTCTAGGCACATAACTGTGGAGGCACATGCAAATGATCGGTCGGCTACGTGGCAAGGACAGCTGTAGCCGACAAAAAGGCAACTAATGATGTTGATGTCAGCGGCTCTTCGTTTCTTGCAAAAAGATGTCGATTGGTCATTCTTTGGGGGATGTGCTGCCAACTCTGTCACGTAGCATTAAATGCTTAATGGGTAACGAGTTTTAATGGGCGCATCATCTCATGGCACGCTAGGTGCATGGGTCATTATTCCATCGATACAGAGTGCATGGGTCTGACGGCACATCTGCCACATGGCACAGCCTCATTGGTCTGTCTGTTGAGTTTTTGAGACATTAATGACTGTGTTTGACTTGGCTGAATACGAAGAGGCAGATCCATCGTCATTAATGCAAATTTATTGTATATAATATGAGGAGACTGCCACTTGGCGCATGGGCGAGGGTTGTTCCGGCCTATAAATAGCTTTGCGAAGATTTACTCATTTCATTTGGCTTTCCCTCATGGAGACGAACTCGATCGGTCCCCTGCCTCGGCGAGTTGTTGATCCCCTCGTTTACAGAAGCTTTAACGACGAACTCCTTTCGAAGACGAAGATGTGCCGAGTTGTTTTATTCACCATCGGCCATGTTTTCATACAAGCCTGTGAAAGTGCCTGTTGTATCCAAAT
Source organism: Iris pallida (assembly GCA_029216955.1). Classification (NCBI taxonomy): domain Eukaryota; kingdom Viridiplantae; phylum Streptophyta; class Magnoliopsida; order Asparagales; family Iridaceae; genus Iris; species Iris pallida. The sequence continues at coordinate 3,413,589 of JANAVB010010193.1, read as the reverse complement.
ATCGGGATCGTCGTGTCCTGACATAGGCTGAAGGTACCTGTTGTATCCAAAGATCGGGTCGGTCGTGCACCAATTTTTGTTATGCTGGAAGAGCCGCAGATCGGGGCTATCGTGCCCCGATTTTGTTAGGCTAGAAGAGCCACTCCTCCTGCTAGAGTGCCCGCACGTCGGCGAGGAAGTGATTTGCTCTGACTATGCACGGTGATGTGCCTATGCTGATATGATGGGATGATGCGCCTGGGTGAGGCCTCTGAATAATACGCCTGACAAGTGATGCGCCTGGCAATAACACTTCAAGTGATGCGCCTGACAAGTGATGTGCCTGGCTGTAGCTTTTAGGATTTTATTTCTCTTTGTAAAAGAGTTTTAGACATGTAATAGACTTTCATATAGAATAAAAGCCCAATTTTTATGTCTCTTTGTTGTTTTTTCTGATGTGCCAAGTGTTCTGCTTTCCTGCCATATGTTGATTTTTGGTGCATGAGAGTTAGGGCGCATAGGACCTCTGGCTTTTAGATACGCCTGAAATTCCATGCTTCTACATATACTCCTTGCAATATATATCAACCCCAAATCACAAACAAATATGTATTATTTACTAAATATAGGTATGACTAACCACTCCTACCTAGAAAGCTTGGGTCGTTCTAGGTCGTGTAATACCTATGTCACCTAGGCCATTTATTAATCATACCATCTAGAACTAGGTTACACTTGTCTCAACGATCATTATTCGTTATTATATGGATTACAAACTCTAGGTTCAAATATCAAGTTTGTATCTCGTAATTCGTACAACAAAACCTACGATGCACGAATCAAGACAAGATGATCAACCACAAGGTTAGCAATGTTATTTTAGCGATCCATACAGTCACTTTGTCATTTTCAGCGATATAAGATCACTGGAATTGACTGATCTCAGTTTCGACGTACGGATTTCGAAATACAAACATAATATACATTAATAACTTACTATATATGGACTTATATATATATATATATATATATATATATATATATATATATATATATATATATATATATATATATTGTTTTTGTTTTTTTATGGACTTACCATATATATATAGACCTTAATAATATTATTAAGCCAAAATTAGTCATATTGACTAAACTACTTAATATAACATATATAGTATTAAATCTACATATAAAAGTTATACATTATTAACATAAAAATATTATTTTTAATTCTGGAAAAAATTTATAAATATTCTATAATAATAAAAAGTATATTTTATACATAGAAAAATATGTGTATAATTCTTGTATTGATTCTACAACATTATTCCTGGACTTGGTATACGATTTGAAGCCTGAAACAATAAGTAATCAAAAATATTAAATTCTGAAAAAGAATATATAAATTAGTTAAAATAAGGGTTTCATTACTAAACCTTTCACAACAAGTATTTTAGTAGAGTTTTATGAAGTTTTGACTCTTTTGGACACAAGGAAAGCAGAATTTTTCGGAGTTTGATGACACGGCAAATGTCATAAATTTTTAAAAATAGAAAACGGATGTGAAACCTAACTTTCAAATATGCTTCGGAAAGGTCTCGACATGTAGATTTTGAATAAAAATATAAGAAGGTTAGGAACTCAACTTAAATAGGTGAAAAATAGATCGCAACAGAATTTGTTGGTTCTGGATACCATGTCGTAGGTTCGACGCCACGGACAAACCGCTTGGAACTAGGGGATCCGGCGATCAGAGGTTGGATTATACACATAGAGGTAACTTTTAGTTTTAGTTTGAGGAGAAATAGATGAGAAAAAGTAGATGAAACCTAGTCTACAAGTCGACTAACCTGCTGTGATGAATTCGGCACAAGTTCAGTCAACTTCAGGTGCCTTCCGTGCCTCGTATCGACCAACTTAGGAGCTAAGGCTCCTTGAGAAGGTGCGAGGGTGTTAGAGGAAGGTCTTGGAAAGGTTTTTGAGGTGGTAGAAGGGTTGGAGGTGGTCGGAAAGATGGATTTCTGGTGGTTGGAATAAAAAGTGCAAAAATAGAGAAAAAATTGGAGGGGACTCTATTTTTATAGAATATATATATATATATATATATATATATATATATATATATATATATATATATATATATAAAGTGTTTGAAAATACTAGATGGGAGAGATTCACATGAGGGGAAAGAAGTAAGGATGAGTAGAATTTGATTTGGTGGGATTTGGTTGCCTATTTTAAAAGATACACCAATTATATCTCCTAAGATTTAAATCGGGTCCAAAATAGGAAAGTGGTTATAGGATTTGATTTAAATTAGATTTAATTAATGTGACTGCATACTAATCCACAAAAATCAATATAAAATAAGTGTAAGAGATTAGGGCACCCTAGAATAGGCTCTACGAACCCTACTTGCACTAGTTTTGGGTCGATGATATTTTTGTGATCGATTTGAGTCCAATATGTCTATAGTTTCGACTTGTGTGCCATTTAAAAATAAATAGCACAAAGAAACTCAATTGAGTGGTACACCATTGGCTTGTGCATCCTAAACTCAAAATAGATCAAAACTATATATTGGGTCAAGTGATTTGGATCAGAGTTGGGCCTTAATTGCTATTTGGAAAGCTAGTCAAATTTTTACGTAGAGACTAAAATGACTATTTTACCCCTAAAGTTGTACGTAAAAAATATAGCACGAGAAAACATGCTTGGGTGGGACATGATATATCAAATTGAAGGTGGACTCATCTACTTCAATATCATGAAGGATATTTCAAAATATTGGCATTCTTGTGCTCCAAAAATTAAAGTTACATAAAACTACATCTATAGTCTTAATTAAGAATTAAATATAATCTAATAAATAGAAATAATATAAAAAAATAATTCCCAAAATCAGGGTCCTCACAATCTATCCACCTTAAAAGAATTTTGTCCTTGAAATTAAAATAAGGCTCACTAACGAAGAACCATGCTAGTGTAACTAGAAATAGTTCAAGGGATACGCTAGGTCACTATGGTGTCTCCTAATAACTCAAGTAATAATCAATCCTAAACAATTTGGTTTTGTAACATCTCTATCTTAAAACTATATATGGTTATTTCTAGTCGCTCTTTTTGGTAGTGACGGTCTTGCAATGATCTTGTTGAAGGCTTATCCTCCTACCATATATATTATCACAATTATATAAGTCTCATTTCATCTAACTAAGCTAAGTGATACCTACCAATCCGTCTAATCCTAACTTTACAACTGACATGGTATAATAATAAATGGGTTGGGTTAGTCTATGTCTATATTCTTCTTGTAGAGGGTCAATCATTACACTAAAACTATTACTATATTCTTGATCGAGTGACTACCGTAAGGACGTAACCTAGTATGATCATATATTTATTTCTATACTGAGGACGTCTACCCACCTTTGGTCACACTACTCCATCAAACACATGCTACCTTAAAATTTTATAACCCTTTCATACTAGTTGCAAAAATTACTACCACTAGATACATGTGGCATATGACATCTCTAATCCCCTCCTATCTATCAAGCAATCAAAATTCAATGAACAAACAAATTTATAATATAACTTAATAATTTCTGATAAATTCTATAAAATATGATCATTCATCACTCTAAAATATGAAGGGATGAGAAATAATGGCACGAGAAAACAAAGAAAGAATAGTCGAGAGCAAATACGAAGTTCAAGAACGATAGAGAAATTTATAAAAGAATTGTCAAGGCAGTTGTGGATTGAAATTTCTAAGGGTTTAGTCATGTTCGCAGGCCCGTTCGGTACGGTAATGTAACCGAAATGGCTAACTCGACCTGCATGGGCTACCAAAAAAAATGTAATGCCCCAGTTCCAAACACGTAGGACTAGGATACGTATACATGCCAGCTACGTATCAAGTGGACTCCAGTCTAGCTCGAATACGTATAAGTTGTCTAAGATAGGGTCTAGAATGGCAAGTCAACTATATCTCAATCCACATATAATAATCTCACGTAGGAACCATTGCATTAATGATGATCAAACAATAATACACTGAAGTCGCTCTCTAATTTCCTTAACCACTTCAACCGTCTGAACAATCATTTCTGGGCCTAACATCTTCCTCTCTCCGATATCATCCCATGCAAGCGGTTACCTGCACTTCTTACCATATAGTGCTTCAAATGGCGCCATCTGGATACTGGCTTGATAACTATTGTTGTATGAGAACTCGACCAAGTGCAGGTGACTTTCCCAAGACCCTCCAAAATCTAGAGTGCAAGCTCGCAACATGTCTTCTAAAGTCTGAATCGTTCTTTCTGATTGCCCATCTGTCTGCGGATGGTAGGCCGTACTAAATCTTAACTTGGTACGCAGACTATGATGTAAACTCTTCCAGAAATGTGATGTAAAGCGGGCATCCCGATCCGACACAATACTAACAGGAACTCCATGCTGCCTGACTATCTGTTGCATATATAACTCTGCCAACTTTTCTGTAGATTGTCCTACTCTGAAAGGAAGAAAGTGTGCTACCTTCGTAAGTCGGTCCACTATCACCCAAATAGCGTCCTTACCACTTGGTGATCTCGGTAAACCGGTCACAAAGTCCATTGTAATATGCTCCCATTTCCATTCCGGAATAGGAAGCGGTTGCAATAACCCAGCTGGCCTCTGCTGTTCTGCCTTCACTTGCTGACATACCAAGCAACGGGAAACAAATCTAGCTATCTCCCTCTTCATTCCGTTCCACCAGAAATACCGCTTGATATCTTGGTACATCTTGGTCCCCCCAGGGTGAATAGAATATTGAGAACTGTGAGCTTCTGCCATAACCTCCTGTCTGATATCTCCACTAGGCACACATAGACGTGATCCAAACCTAAGTGTACCATCTTCATAAATTCTCATCTCCTTCCTGAGTCCTGACTCACATTCTGTCCTAAGCTTCTGAATCCTTGGGTCTTGTGCCTGAGCTGCCTTGATCCTGTCTACTAAGTCGGATTGAACTTGCAGACTTGCTAGAACTCCTACATCACTAGGAAGTATAACTTCGATGCCCATCTCCTGAAGGTCTTCTAAAATGTGCTTCTGTGTTGTCAACACAAATGCGCTGCCTCTCCTGCTGAGAGCGTCTGCTACCACATTAGCCTTGCCTGGATGATACTGAAGCTCTACGTCATAATCCTTAATCAACTCCAGCCATCTTCTCTGCCTCATGTTCAGTTCCTTCTGAGTAAAGATGTACTTCAGACTTTTATGATCTGTGTACATCTCCACTCGGTCACCATATAAGTAATGCCTCCATAGCTTCAGAGTAAACACTACTGCCGCTAACTCCAAATCATGAGTTGGATAATTCTTCTCGTGGTCCCGAAGCTGCCTAGATGCATATGCTATCACCTTCCTATGCTGCATAAGGACACATCCAAGTCCTTTACCTGACGCATCACAATATACTGTAAAACCTCCGGGTCCAACTGGCAATGTAAGAATAGGTGCTGATATCAATTTCTGCTTCAAAGTCTCAAATGATGCCTGACATTCTGCCGACCAAACGAATGGTACATCCTTCCGGGTCAAGCGGGTCATGGGTGCTGAAAGCCTTGCAAAGTCTGACACAAAGCTTCTGTAATATCCTGCAAATCCCAAGAAACTCCGCACGTCTGCTACGGTCTTGGGTACTGGCTAACTTTTTACTGCTTCTATCTTCTTGGGATCTACTGCTACTCCAGCTCCTGATATGATGTGACCTAAAAATGAAATATGATCCGTCCAGAACTCACACTTGCTAAGCTTGGCATACAACTGGTTCTCTCTCAGAACCTGTAACACTTTCCTGAGGTGGTCTTCATGCTCCTCTTCACTAGCAGAGTATACGAGAATGTCGTCAAGAAACACAACGACAAACTGGTCTAAGTATGGCATAAAGATGCGGTTCATCAAATCCATGAATATTGCTGGAGCATTGGTCAAACCAAACGGCATTACTAAAAATTCATAATGCCCATACTTCGACTTGAATGCTGTCTTGGGAATATCCTCCTTCCAAACCCTCACCTGATGGTACCCTGAACGAAGATCTATTTTGGAGAAAACTCTAGCTTTGCTTAACTGATCAAATAAGTCGTCGATCCTGGGTAGTGGGTACTTGTTCTTCACTGTTGCCGCATTAAGCTTCCTGTAGTTAATGCATAACCTGGATGGCCCATCCTTCTTCCCCACAAATACCACTGGTGCTGTCTACGGTGATACACTAGCTTGGATAAACTTCTTCTCTTTCAGTTCCTCAATATGCTGATATACCTTGGCCTGCTCTGAATTCGCCATTCTGTAAACCCGATCTGATATCGGTTTAGTTCCTGGTGCCAATTCTATACTGAACTCAATATCTCTAACTGGTGGTAGACCTGGAAGTTCTTCAGGAAATACGTCTAGAAATTCTTCAACTACCTTCGGGATCTGAACTTCTTCCATTGCCGCTACTATTCCCTGCTCTGGTTGAGTTGCCTCTGATCTGACTAAGGTGAATCTCTTTCTGCCTGGAATATCAAAAGATACACTCCCTCTACGATAATCTATTGTCGCATGACTGTCTTTCAGCCAGTCCATGCCTAAGATAACGTCAAAATTTCCGACAGAAAATTCTATCAACCGGGCAGATAAAGAATGCCCGCAAACTACAACGCTATATGCTAAAATAACTCTACTAACTCCTACGAGCCCATTACCAGTGAGTATATTCAACCTCCCTGGCAATGCCTCGAACTCCATTCCTAGTCGTGTCGCAAATTGTGCAGATATAAATGAATGGGATGCTCCCGAATCAAACAATGCTACTGCGGGATATGAGGCGACGAGAATGTTACCAGCCACAACATCTCCCGATGCCAATGCCTCTTCCAAGGACAGAGTGAATGCCTGCCCTCGACCTCCTTGCTGATTTCCATGCTGCGGCCTAGCCTGATGCTGCTGCTGGCCTCTGCCTTGATGATGCTGGGGTGGTCTATGCTGGTGTTGCTGCATCGGCGGTCCCTGCTGTCGAAACATCTGAGCCTGCGGACGCTGTGCCAACGGCCTAACTGCCACCGCTGGTCCTCGATACTGGCCTGTCCCTGGTGCTGGCAGAGCAGGAAACTGCTGCCCTGGTCCTCCTGTCCTCGAATTCATGGGACATGTGGTAACCCGATGGTCTGGATTTCCACATATCAGACACAATCCATTCAATATCCGACACACATCTCTAGTGTGCCCCATCTTCCCACAATAAGTACAGCCCGTCGGGGGTTGCTGGTTCTTCCTCTGTTGCTGTTGCTGTTGCCTGGGTGGTGCTGGCCCTCGTATCGCCACATCATGGATACGAATGCCAGTGGATGGTGCTGTTGTTCGGGGCGCTGCTCCCCCTCCTCCTTCAATCTGACTGTGGGATCCCTTCTGACCCCCAGTTCTTACTGCAAGCCTCTGAATGGTGATTTCATGCCTTCGAGTCGCCGTCAATATCTCATCAAAAGTCTGGTAGTTGTGCCCCTCTATCAATTGCAAGAGTTCAAGATGAAACCCCTGCTGAAACCTCATAGCCCTCTGGCTCTCTGTTGCTACCATCTCTGGGGCGAATCTACTCAATCTGCAGAATTTTGCTGCATAAGCATCTACAGTCTTGCCAGCCTGCCTGAGGGTGATAAACTTCTGTTGTAGCTCAAACCGTGCCACTAATCCATAGTACTTGGTCTTGAATCTTGCCGTGAAATCGTCCCAAGCCACGGGACATCTAATGCCCATTTCCTCTGATTCCCACCAATCACGTGCGAGATCCTGAAGTAACAACTTCACTAGATCCACACGTTCTTCTGCCGGTACCTTAGCTGCTGTCAGAATAGCCTCCATGTCCTTAAGCCATGCATCTGCTGACATGGCATCTTCCGTGCCTTCGAAACGGCGGGGGTTGTACTTGCAAAACCTGGCTGATGCTCCTGAATCAGTCCTCACTCCTCTTTCCAATACCGTCTGCAATCCTTGGTTGAGTAGCATATTCTGCTCTTGTAGCTGAGTGTGCATGCGTTGCTGGGCCAACATCTGATGTTGCTGAGTGGCCATCATTCCTCTCATGATCTCCAGAAGGGCTGGTGTGTCCACTTGGGTAGGTGGAACTGTCGGTGGTGGTGGAACATCCGGATACTGCGATCCAGCCGCTGGTTCCACTATTACTTCTTCCTGGGTAGCCTCTTGAGTTAGTACCGGCCCTTGTTGCCGACCAACAGGGTCAGGTTGTCCATGTTGCTCCTGTTGCTGTTGTCCAGTTCTGGCAGATGCGGACGAAGTGCCCCTAAGAAAAGGGACAAGAGAACAATCAATCCATCGGACATGAAGGATAAATAAAGTCAAAGGATACCGAAATGTCAAGCTAGAGTCGAGAGTAACGAATCATGAGATCAAGGGGAACATGTATGATTGAGACATCCTATAAATTAAAACACCCCACAAGTCTGAAATCAGACCTGCATGGGCCACCACTAAAACCTTGTCACGCCCCAGAACCAGAATACTGGAGAGCGGGGGAATGACTCAGCCAGCTACGTATTACGGGTAGATGAATACCGTATAATACGATCAATGCTGTCTAACCAGACGAGGGGGTGCATACTACATAAAAAGTCTCACAATGGTCATTTTGCATCTATTGTCTCAATCATTAAAATAAGAAATAGTAATACAGAACATGTAAGATAAAGCAGTAAGGCATCCCAAATGCTCAGTCAGAATGTTCTGGAAATCTGGCTTTACAAAACATAGCCAGATAGTATAGTAAGGTATACACAATTGTTATCAGCCGCAGTCTGACTTAGTTACAATCATGCAAAAGTAAGTACAAGACGATCCGACCAACATGTCGGTGCCAAACGGCTAAGTATAAAGTAAATGACAAAACGAATGATAAAGTAAGGAAACCCACTCGAGTCCTCCTGCGATCATCCCTCTAGTATTTACCATCTTGGAGGTAGAAGTAAGCTGGATCCTCGGAGACCGGCTCTAAATCTGGCCATGCAAAACCAGAGAGGTTAGACCTCTTTAGCAAGTACCACAAGGAAGGACGATATGAAGGATTAAACCAGTATGTAAGAAAATATAATAATAGATCTCTGTTTTCCACTAGGATTCACATAACATCACGACACTTCGAACCAACCTTCCAACCAAACAAGGACAGAAGTTGGCCCGTCATGTCCTGACATTCTGATCATCTCAGTTAGGCAACAGAGTAGATACAGTACACAAACAAATCATCTTGAACGGCCAATCAATTCCTACGGCTTGCTATTGTACGTCCCAAGTTATCCTGGAATTATGCAAATAGGGATTCCTCAATTCTTACTATGTGCGAGCAAGGCTAGTCTATCCAGTCAATCAATTGCGCCAATCATGTAGTTAGACGAGTCCCAGCGGGACGCCCGCCGTTATAGTATGTACAATAATATAAGCAGATACTGTTCCCTGCCCGTGTGACAGATTTACAGTATCTGTGGGAACCAGCCGGCCCGTCGGGCACTTAATAGTCCCAAGGGGGCTGTCATGTAAGAACTCGGGAATCCATTCTCTCCATGCCATCATTATTTTATTTGACTTAATAGTCCCTACGTTGAGCGAAGTTCCATGCCGTGGATCATGGCCATTCAAATGAGTACTTTCGTACGGGGTACGATATGCGCAACTCTACAACGATACCCGTGCGGCTAGGTTGTAGGTTTTACATAGCGTAATGCAACAATCAAATCTAACCACGGAGTAATCATGCCTTGACCATAAAGTACACATGCTATTTTTGTAAGATAAATAAATAACTAAATAATAAATACATAATTTGAAGCCTGCATGTGCCTGTATGCCAATATTCGGGATCGGCAAATCGAGTACAATAGTTCATTACATGAATGTGTCTCATTCATTCATTTCAATAAGATGACTAGCCAGTCTCTTAGTTCCAACTAGGAACGCATGATCAATTATTAGTCAATATCACAATCATTATCAATGGTGACAAGGCATGAAAGTCAATCAATATTACATAGGGTCGGGTCTATAACTCGCAGGGTTAAGTTCTAGTCATACTGGGTATCCATGGATCAATCAGGACACAAGGCGCATTCTACATAACAATCTATTTTAACAAATTTAACATATCATGATTTATCAAGAAATTCACGCAAAAAGGCGTAAGGATATAATAGAAGAATTATCATGCCATCATTAAATGAATAGGTTGTAGAATAAATAAAAATACCCAGGTCAGGAAGTCACGCCAACAAGTCTATGCTAAGGCCAAAAGTCACGCAAGAAGTCTATGCTAAGACCAACAAGTCACGCTAAGTCTAGCTGGGGTGAGCGTGGAAAATTGGCGTGAACAGCGAGCGTGAAAAATGATACACGCTGGCAAGCGTGAGCGTGAAAAGTCACGCAAGCAAGCACAGTGTGAGTGTGAGGGGTAAATTCACGCACGCGCTCCAAGAAGTGTGCGTAACTAAAATACACGCACGCAAACACGAGCGTGACTAAGAAATACACGCACGCAAACACGAGCGTGACTAAGAAATACACGTACGCAAACACGAGCGTGACTAAGAAATATACGCACGCAAACACGAGCGTGACTAAGAAATACACGCACGCTCATGAGAACGTGAGCGTGACTGAAAATACACGCACGCTCATGAGAACGTGAGCGTGACTGAAAATACACGCACGCTCATGAGAACGTGAGCGTGACTGAAAATACACAATAACATGTAAGAACATGAGCGTATCTCAAAATCCACGCAGACACGTAGAGACGTGTGCGTGACTCAGCCTTCGTCCCAAGCCAGAAGATGAAGTTCCCAGCCAAAAAACATGCTAAGTTGGGAGGTCCACCCATGAACAACCGAAATACAACAACTTAGATCTAGGAAAACCAGCCATAGAAATCCAAAATGCCAAGAACTAAACTCTCTCAGAATCATGAGAGAAAGAGTAATGATCCACAAAAATGGATGAGGAAGAAGCAAGTTTGCACTTGCCTACTGCTACTGCTGGTGGGTGGAGAGTGATGAGAGGAAGAAGAAGTAATGGTGAGAATGAGTAATGAGGAGAGAGAATGGAGAGGGTGGCTTTAAATAGGGGGAGTGGTGGTAGGTGGGAGCTAATGGGCCGGGTTGGATTCGGATTCATCCATGAACCCGAGAACCTAACCTAGGCCGAACCACATAAGCAAGGCTACAAGCAGGAATAAAAGTAGAAAGAAATGCAAAAATAAAGTTGCAGGAAATAAATTACAAGAAATTAATTAACATGAAAATTTAAAGAGCAGATAGTTAATTAACATAAAATTAAAGGAATTTAAATACAGGATAATATATGATAAATACTAAATAAATACACATGAGTTGTACATGTATATAAAAATACGTATTCCGGAAACGGGGAGTGACACCTGTCGTGGGTCTCCCGAGTCGATAGTGGTCAAGTAGTCGATCCTAGTATCGGTAGAGGGTCAAGTCAAGATAACATGAATACGAGATCAAGTCAAGTCAAGACGCTCAAGTAGTAGCGCTATCGAAGTCCTGTGTGAAGATATAACTAAGGGTAACAAATAAGTGATAACAAACCAGAGACAGAGAAATAAATCATGGCAACATATCAAATATGGAAAAGTAAAGGAGACATGAACAAGAAAGAATTATAAGAGCATGTATGTAAATAACTGTACAAAGTTTGGCATGGTGTACTTGCCTGGAGTTTTGTCTAATCTGTGCTGAGACTGCAGTACCAAAGTCTAACCGAACTATCCATGAACCAGTAAATCATACTCCTTGCAATATCTATCAACCCCAAATCACAAACAAATATGTATTATTTACTAAATATAAGTATGACTAACCACTCCTACCTAGAAAGCTTAGGTCGTTCTAAGTCGTGTAATACCTATGTCACCTAGGCTATTTATTAATCATACCATCTAGAACTAGGTTACACTTGTCTCACTGATCATTATTCGTTAATAATATGGATTACAAACTCTAGGTTCAAATATTAAGTTTGTATCTCGTAATTCGTACAACAAAACCTATGATATACGAATCAAGACAGATGATCAACCAGAAGGTTAACAATTTTATCTTAGCGATCCATACGGTCACTTTGTCAATTTCAACGATATAAGATCACTGGAATTGACTGATCTCAGTTTCGACGTACGGATTCCGAAATACAAACATAATATACATTAATAACTTACTATATATGGACTTACCATATATATATATATATATATATATATATATATATATATATATATATATATATATATATATATATATATATATATATATATTGTTTTTGTTTTTTGTTTTTGTTTTTTTTATGGACTTACCATATATATATATATATATATATATATATATATATATATATATATATATATATATATAACAATATATATATATATATATATATATATATATAGACCTTAATAATATTATTAAGACAAAATTAGTCATATTGACTACTCTACTTAATATAACATATATATAGTATTAAATCTACATATAAAAGTTATACATTATTAACATAAAAAAATTATTTTTAATTCTAAAAAATATTTATAAATATTCTATAATAATAAATAGTATATTTTATACATAGAAAAATATGTGTATAATTCTTGTATTGATTCTGCAACATTATTCCTGGACTTGGTATACGATTTGAGGCCCGAAACAATAAGTAATTAAAAATATTAAATTATGAAAAAATTATATAAATTAGTTAAAATAAGGGTTTCAATACTAAACCTTTCACAACAAGTATTTTAGTAGAGTTTTATGAAGTTTTGACAATTTTGGACACAAGGAAAGCAGAATTTTTCGAAGTTTAGTGACACGGCAAATGTCATAAATTTTTATAAATAGCAAACGGATACGAAACCTAACTTTCAGATATGGGTCGGAAAGGTCTCGACGTCTAAATTCTGAATAAAAATATAATAAGGTTAGGAACTGAACTTAAATAGGTGAAAATGGCTCGCAACAGAATTTATTGGTTCTAGATACCCTGTCGTAGATTCGATTCCACGGACAAACCGCTTGGAACTAGGGGATCCGGCGATCAGAGGTTGGAGTATACACATAGAGGTAACTTCTAGTTTTGGTTTAAGGAGAAATGAATGAGAAAAAGTAAATGAAACCTAGTCTACAAGTCGACTAGCCTGCTATGATGAATTCAGCACAAGTTCAGTCGACTTCGGGTGCCTTTCGCGCCTCGTATCGACCAACTTAGGGGCTGAGGCTCCTTGAGAAGGTGTCGAGGTGTTAAAGGAAGGTCTTGGAAAGGTTTTTGAGGTGGTAGAAGGGTTAGAGGTGGTCGGGAAGATGGATTTATGGTGGTTGGAATAAAAAGTGCGAAAATAGAGAAAAAATTGGAGGGGGATCTGTTTTAATAGAAAATATATATAAAAAGTGTTCAAAAATCCTAGATGGAAGAGATTCACATGAGGGGAAAGAAGTAAGGATAGATTAGAATTTGATTTTGTGGGATTTGATTGCCTATTTTAAAAGATACACCAATTCTATCTCCAAGGATTTAAATCGGGTCCAAAATAGGAAAGTTGTTATAGGATTTGATTTAAATTAGATTTGATTAATGTGGCTGCATATTAATCCACAAAATCAATCTAAAATAAGTGTAAGAGATTATGGTACCCTAGAATAGGCTCTACGAACCCTACTTCCACTAGTTTGGGATCGGTGATATTTTTGTGATCGATTTGAGTCTAATATGTCTATAGTTTCGACTTGTGTGCCATTTAAAAATAAATAGCACAAAGAAACTCAATTGAGTGGCACACCATTGGCATATGCATCGTAAACTCCAAATGGATCAAAACTATATATTGGATCAAGTAATTTGGATCAGAGTTGGACCTTAATTGCTATTTGGAAAGCTAGTCAAATTTTTACGTAGAGACTAAAATGACTATTTTGCCCCTAAAGTTGTACATGAAAAATATAGCACGAGAAAACATGCTTGGGTGGACATGATATATCAAATTGAAGGTGGACTCGTCTACTTCAAAACTCATAAAGGATATTTCGAAATATTGGCATTTCTTGTGCTCCAAAAATTAAAGCTACGTAAAACTACATCTATAGTCTTAATTAAGAATTAAATATAATCTAATAAATAGAAATAATATAAAAAAATAAATCCCAAAATCAGGATCCTCATAGTAGATGTTCTCAGCAATCATCCAAGTAGCCCTCATATCGAGATAGGGTTAGATCAATTATTAAAATCAGGTTCGACTACGACCAATGGGCCAAGACAAACGGCCTCCAATAGAACTGAAATTTTTATGTGTTAAAGGTGGTTATACCTGCAATGCAACGGAGTTGGTGGTTCATCAAATGGAGGTTCGACGAGGGAGAAACAAATCCACGAAGTTGGCTCCACAAAATTGTCTAAAATAAACGTATTTTAAATGGTCAAATTGGTGGCCGGTTTTGATCTATCAAACAATCGAATTAATGGTTGAAATTTTAGGAGAGTAAAGGGGTATATAGTGAGATTGGGATGAAAGAAACTGTTACAAGATCTAACAGTCGAATTGTCTAGAAAACATGCCTAAAATTGTTGCGACGAAACAAAATTCTGACTTCGTATTTACGCACGTCACGATTGGATTTCGTACAAAACATACAAATCGACTATGTCGTGTGTCGAGAATGATGTGGACGCCTCCGAGGTGGTTCTCAGGTGCACGTCGGTTGTGCAACGATCGGTCAGTGGTTGTTGCGACAGTATTGCCGGCTGGACCCGCTTGCCATGCGCGCTATTGCGGCTGTTGGCCGTGCAATGTGCCACTCCTGGCCACGCGAGATGGTGCCCAGGCGATGAGAGGTGCACGATCGCAGAACGGCAGCCCGGCGGGTCGCGGTGGCCAGCGAGCGGTGGCCGTCGCGATAATTAGCTACAGCTGCCGCTTCTTTGCGTTAGCGAGGGGTATATATATATATATATATATATATATATATATATATATATATATATATATATATATACATGTACAATTACTTATAAAAAGAGAAGAAAAAAAACTATTTAGCAACTATTGTTCCTAAAGGAACAGTAGTTACAAACTGACCAACCCCATTTTCTTCTCCTTCCGCGAACAGGGGATACGTAAGATTTGAATCAAATCAAATCTTGTAAAATCCTTCACCCAAATATCTTCCTAAAACCATCCACATCTAAATCCCAGATAGATTGCAAATCCAAATCCTAAAATTCGATTTAAATCAAATTCAATTCAGTTTTTTTACCGCAAGTATATATGCGGCTGTGTCGAGAAACTTTGGAAGAAAAACCTATCAAAACCTCTCGAGACCGACCCCCCAAACTCACGCAACAACCCCAAGCACCTCGACGGCCGCACGCACCCCGAGGATCACCTGCATCCACCGTACGACCACCGGAGTGGCCGCTGATAGACCCCGAACAAAGCCAACTCTATTACAGCTGAACCCAGGTACCCTAGTTCATTGCAATTTTTCTTCTTCATCACATAGTCAATTCAAGAACCAATTTGTTCGTCGTAAAGACAACCTATACGGCTACGAGGCTTGACAACTAGTTCGAGTTTAGATGCTCTATACCAGCAGAAAAGTTAGTCGAAAAAATGATGAATACTTGTCCATATACAATATTGAAAACAGTCCGGACACCCGAATTGGAAGGCACATCCTTGCCAATCCAATGACCGATTTGAGAATCTAATTTGAAACCGTTATAGATTTATTTTTCACCTAATAAACAAAAAGTTATTCGCTTTCAAAAATTGGGAAAAACTGTTTTTAAAATCGTAGAATTTTAGAAAAAAAATTCAATACGACATGTGTCTCGACAAACTGGGCGACGTAGTCGCAACCCATGAGTATTGAAAGACGCGTATGGATGTTGTCGACCTGTAGAATTCGACAGAACTCAATTTTGTTGTGCGTGCGCGACGAAATCGAGGTGTATCGGTCGAGATATCCCGTATCGGCCCTTTTTCAAACTAGGCCATAACTTCGTGTACATTCATCATCTCGAGACGAAACTTGCGCCAACAGGACCATATCAATTTTTTGGTCATGTATTCCATGTTTGGTCCAATTTTGAGAAGGTCGACCGGAACGCCCTTTTGGCGGGCCAACGACCCGATCCAATGGGCAAATATATGTGCAGCCCACCGGAATCCAACTTTTGACATACGGTTGGGTTCGTATCGTCAAACCAGACTTATAGACATGTAGTTGATGACTTTAGAGACCATAAATATTGACACACTTTTTGGTACAAACGAGTCCAACGGCGAACATCGTTTTGATCCAAAATTATGATTTTGCCCCTGTGTCCAGAATTGGACTTTTAAATAGGCATTTTTAGACATCTTTTATACCAAAAATGTTTATGATATTTATTTTAGCATCTAGAGTCGTTTATGGGATTTGACTTTCATTGCTACCGATCTGATTACTAGGCTTTGCTATTTATGCGCACCGCCCTCAGGCAAGATACCTTGCCATTATATTCTATCTTTTATTGTTATTTTATTTCTGCTATTTCTATTCAGTTCTTATTATATACTGCATGTTTCTATCACATTGTGCGTCCAAGTCCTACTTGGGTGAAAGCGACTGCATTAGTCGTTTAACTATTTTATTTCTTATTCTGTATTGACTTAGTACTAGTTGACTACCCACTAAAATAAGGTATTGGTTTATCTCATATGGCCTTGCCATATGCTTGCCATGAGTTATGAGTCACATGTATGATACGGACTCGTATAGTCGGCTGGCTACCGATACATATGAGACGTGCGACGGTTAGGAAGTAACTGCCAATAGATGTTGCATGATTAGTGGACTTGGTAGTTATTAAAGGTTCATGTATGTTATGGAGATGACATAGATATGCATTGGGTGGAGGAGAACAGTTCCTTAGCATATGGGCCAAGTATGCACTTTCCTTTATTACCGGAAGCTCTGCTAGAGATACGGTCTTGCTTACCCCTTTATCATGTACATGCTGGCCTCTGATGTTCGTGGAATGTCATGCTTTGAGGTCCTTGGTGCCCATAGAGGGGGCCATACCAAACCTATTATAGCCAAAGTACTCGTGCGTTGAAGGTTTGTTCTTAATTGCATATTCATTGTAGAATGGTTAGGCACCCTATTGCATGCATATATTTCTTTCTTTATTTCAAAGTTTATATAGCATGTTATTTCTTGTATCTTGTTATGTCCCATTGAGGACCTAGTGAATTCTTCAGGCTTAGACGATCAGGACCTTCCCAGGAGTACAGTACAGCACTGGAGCTATCTTATGCTACCGATGAGATCTCGCCTCCCGAGATCTAGTTTCTTATTTATGTTTTGAGACTTTGTAGTGGACATATTTTACTGTTTCTTTTATTTCTATTTGAGGAGGTCGGACTCCAATTTCTAAGACTATTTTCATTGTTGTTTGGTAGTGGATCTGTTTCCACCCGACTATATCTTTTGACTCTTTATTTATATTTTATTCTGACTTCTGTGATCTTTTGTGTTCTGTGGATGAGATATAGTTGTTCTATGATGTGGCGTGTGATTTTTATTTTTACAGCTTATATATACGTATGAGAATTCCATATATTGGAGTATTCTTCGTATGTATGCAGTCCACATGTCTAGTCCTACGTATTCTGGGACTAGGGCGTTACATATTTTTGTGGTGGCCCATGCAGGTCATAAAATATTATTGGGTTACATGACTATGCCCAATAAGCCTGCATATAGGAATATGAATAGTATCTCATCCATAACTTATTACCTTCATTTGACTTCAAACTACTTCGAACTCTCTTTTGATTGCTTGAATTTCCTCTTGCTTGAAATCTGTTCTAACGTTTCTCTTACCTTCGTACCAACAGGATAAATTTTGGTAGCAGTCACGTTGCCCCTCTTACCATTACCTCTGAAGACTCGATAACCCAAGAGGAGTAAGTTCTCTCACAACCTCCAACAGTGACCTCTACTATATCACTTCAGCCAGGTCATATGACTCAATCAGATCAGAGGATCCCACCTACCCAGCAGTACCCTTAAGGTATGGGACCCCAGATAGAATAGCCTGACCAGCAGACCCCAGCTTCCCAAGAAGAATATATGCCACCTCCTCCCCAGTCCCTACCACATCTGCCAGTTCTTTATGATAATGAGGCTTCGGTAGCAAGGTTCTTGCTTAAGTTATTGCAAGTGCAGCAACAACAGAATGAGTTTGCAAGGAGTATTATATCAGTAGCCCTGAATAAGACTTTATCTACCCCACCAACCTTATTACCAGCTGGAGTGACTCAGTGCAGGCTAACTATAAGACCCATGGTATCGCTATAGCAGAGAGGCATGCCCTATCAGAGGCCCACCTGCAACTACTGCAGAAGAAGGGACACATCAAGAAAGATTGTCGAATTCGTCTTGGCTTATTCTTGAGATGCGGATCAGGACAACATAGGATTAAAGATTATCCCAAGCCACGAACTCAAGTGCATGCTCAGCAGACCCCGAGGCCAACAACCCCAGCACTTTCCACACCCCGACCGATTCAGCAAGTACCGAGGCTCATGACACCAGCAGCAGAAGCACCTCGTCCACCATTACCTCCACAGTTAGTGCAGTTCGACAGGGCCAGAGCATAGGGCCCCGGTCAGAAGCACGGACAGACTTTTCACTAGCATTAGAGGCTGCGGAACCCAAAGGAGAAGTCATAGGAGGTATGGTTTTAGTTGCTATGTTCCTACTATCGCATTATTTGACACTAGAGCCACACCCGCACTAGTTAGTCTTAAGCCTAGCCAAGCATTTTCTATCTTGAGTTACTCATCCCTTCATGAAACATAGATCCTTTGTTATTGCTTGTAAATTGTTGATAATTGTGAATGATTAGAACATATGACGACCACGGAACTAGTATACTATCTTTCCTCAAGTAACCGTGCTATCGATAGGAGTATACCTAATTATTTCTCATCTTGATTTTCCATAAACCCTTAGTATTTTTTTACGTATTCCTTAAATCATACCATGACCAAATTTCCTTTACCCTTCAGATTTTGCCATATTCTTCACATCCA